>NIPM01000307.1:17941-39208 GCA_002738285.1 Holacanthella duospinosa
TCATACTCACGAATAGTTTCTGCAAATTTACGGGCTAATCAACACATTGACCCAACTATTCATGCTTATGAATGTTGGGCCAAGGAAACACAAAGCCACACACAGGTCTTCTTTTGGGGTCAAGATACACAAAAATATGTTCATATCAAACATTCTGTAACTCGTACAGAATGTGAGTTTATGTTTATCACCAATACAACCCTCAAAGGTGACCCGTTAACTAAATCCTCTGCCGACACCATTTGTACACAAAATTGGCCATCAACGGAATACTATTGGTTAGTAGTAAAAGTTACTACGGCAAAAAATTATTACATTCGTCGGATTATTCTCGAAGTTAATCCTACATCAGGTGCAATTTCTGCTCCAAATACACAGTTTTTTTAACATTGTCTTGTGGACGCACAAACGTGTCCCACAATTCAAGGCAATGTTTATTGGTTAACTACTCGGATCCTTGAATTACAACAGTGCAAACCAACCTTTTATCAAACCGAGTTTGCCATTCTCACAGACCTTTTTATGTATGACCCCACCTATAATTACGTGGTTAGTTCCATTCAACATCGTTTTCATTGTGGAACAAAAATCGCGTATGTTAAAATTTGTTTAACCACCAATCCGGAAGAATATTCTCATAGAGAAAATTCTGCTAGTTTCGTAGCTCAGTTAGATTTTAGTACCTTGTTAAACGCACATAGAGAACTTGATCGGCCATATTATATTGTGACCAAGCAACTTGACATGTGCTCCTATTTTGTGACAACCACCACTGAGGAGGATTCTGATGATTATTTACAAGTGGACCCTAATCCCCTCCACCCGACAACCTTAACTCCCTTTAGTACCCCCACCATAAACCCTCAGGACGATATGAACTTAAACTCAACGACTCAAGAACCGGTCATTCTAATGTAATCCAACCAAATTATTCCCCTTTCTTTCTTCCAAATAACGGCTATATATCTCTCCTTTAGCAACTTACGGCACTTAGAATACTTCTCGTAAATTACATTTAACTCATAACTATAATCTTTTCCGTGTGTAATTCCAGCGCTATGTCGAATCCTAAAGCTTTCAAAAATGAAAGAGTATAAAGGGACGGCTACCAACACACCAGCATTCAAAATTGGATGCCAATAGTAAAAGTTATAAAAATAAAATGTCAAAATTGTATAAAATAAGTTATTGTTTGAGTAATTATAACGATAAATTAACTCTTAGTTCTCAGCAAGTAAGTCGAGTAGTATTATCCCCATAAGATTGCCCATTCATTAAGCAAAATTATATATTAAGGTGTGTCAGAGTGAATTACTAACCCAGTAGTCGAAATTAGCCTTAGATTAAGTAAAAATCAAATAAAAATATAAAAAAAAGAAAAATGTAACAAAAAACAAATCAAATTTAAATGTAAAATTATACAAAATTGTGGCAACATCGCTTCAGGACATCGTATCTCAAGAGTGTAATATCACACTCCACAAAAGAAACAGCCATGTTTCTTAAATTCCAGCGCATACTGATACGGTGAGCCAGTGAAAGTGAGAGTTCAAACCCATTGGGAATAGAAAACTGCATAATCACACGCCGCGCATAGGTTAATTAAGCTCTAATAGTTTATTAAGAATCATTAAAATAATTTGAATAGTAGATCTAGAATCAAAAAATGAAAGAGTAAGCAGAGAGGGATGTTATACATATTCCTTTCCGAGTTACCAGACTCGGAAAGGAAGTGTAAAGTAAAAATACACACATGGAGATCGATACCGTCTCCATGTGCGTAACTGGGTCAGGAGGACGCGGGTTTCGCATTGCGGATTGGTCTCAACCAATCCGCTATGAGAACGATGTCCTTCTGGCCCAGAAAACCTTGTAGCCAAGCTATAAGAAAAGGAGAAGGCCAGAAAATCGGGGCCATTCTCTTTCTACGAGTCCGGCTATTCTTACTCCCTCATTTTCTAGAACATCTGACATCAAAATAAAATAAAGATCCAATTGTTACCTCGACTTCAGAAAACCAAAACATTATTTTATTTAACCCTAGTGACCTCTGGGGTGGTGTTTAGCACACATCCACATCTCTGCTAAAAACAGGAACTCCAACAACGGTAATAACCATAGATTTAACAAAAGTAATTATAAGTATACCAACCTAATAACTAAAGAACAACAACTAATAACAGGTTGCTATATCGATACAAGAAATTTTTCAAAGTACATGACCCAAGACGTAATGACCACTTAAGGTCACCGGAGAAAAAAAAAATGAATTAATAAAAGTTGTTCACCTGCTGATGCCAAGCAACATTTGTTGATGTCCTTTTACACGTTATCAGAAATGACCTGACCTTTGACCCCAAAAGGTCACCACAAAGAAAAATATCATTAGGAAAAGTTGGTCACCGAATCATTCCAAGCAACATTTGTAGAGGTCATTTGGTCGCTCAATAGAGACTCATAACACGGTCCTTAAATTTTTCTAAGTTTTTTGTTTTTGCGGCCCGTTTGGTTAAATCCAACCCAAATGGATTGTTGTAGCTGACCTTTGACACAGTTGTTGCATGGATTGAAGCACCGTTTGGTTGCATATTAATTACTTTGAATAATTAGTTATAATTAATTTGTTTGTTTTTGGGTCTGGGTGACTATTTTTGTTGAATAATTCCTCAAATAACTTCACTCCCTCCAATTTTTATTTTTACCACTGTTCATCAAATGTCTCAACTTAACTTAAGAGAAAACAACTTTCATTAGTATCCGTTTTTTGTAAACATGCTGTATTACACTCTAATTATAATGTATGGTTTAAGTATTCTAAATGCAGTAGATTGCTAAAGGAGAAGTATATAGCCGTTATAAGGAAGAAAGAGAGGGGAGAATATTGTGTGGATTACATAGGAATAACCGGTTGCGAAGTCGTTGAGTTTATGTTCAAATCGTCCTGAGGATTTATCGAGGGAGTTGTAACGGGAATTAAGGTTGTCAGGTGAAGAGGATTATGGTCCACTTGTGAATAATCATCAGAATCCTCCACAGTTGTGGTAGTCACAAAATTGGACCACATATCAAGTTGTTTGGTATCTACATAATATGGCCGGTCAACTTCTGTATGTGCATTCACCTAACAACCTAAGGGTACTAAAATCTAACTGAGCTACTAAACTAGCAGAATTTTCTCTATGAGAATGTTCCTCCGGGTTGGTGGTTAAACGAATCTTAACATTTGCAATTTTTGTTCCACAATGAAATGAATGGAGCTAACCACATAATTATAGCTGGTATCATACATAAATAGATCTGTGAGAATAGCAAAATTAGTTTCATAAAAGATTGGTCTACATTGTTGCATCTCGAGTGTACGAGTAATCACCCAATAAATAGTACCTTGAATTATGGGACTCAGTTGTGCGTTCACAATGCAATGTTCGAAGAACTGTGTGTTTGGGAGCAAAATTGCACCTGATGTAGGGTTAACGTCAAAATTAATCCGACGAATACAGTAGTTTTTTGCTGAAGTAACTTTCAATACTAACCAATAGTATTCCGTTGATGGCCAATTTTGAATGCATATGGTGTCGGCAGAGGATTTTGTTACAGGGTCACCTTTTAAGGTTGTATTGGTGATAAACATAAACTCACATTCTGTACGAGTTACAGAATGTTTGATGTGAACGTATTTTTGTGTGTTGCCCACAAAAGAAGACCTGTGTGTGGCTTTGTTTTCTTTGCCCAACATTCATGAGCATGAATAGTTGGATCAATGTGTTGATTAGCCCGTAAATTTCCAGACACTATTCGTGAATAAGAACTTTCGAAGTTGCAAGCTCCGTGTAGAGGTGGGAGTTTCCAAAGTGTTTCAATCACGCAGTCCGTGCGTTGCATGGGACCGGTGAAACGAATTTGAGACGATCCTGTGCCGGGACGTTTAATCAACGAAAGCAACCGATGCATAGTAGAATTGGTGATGAGTATTGAATTAAATAGCTCAGACACATTTTGAAATAGAATGGGGGACAGATCAATGATGCTAACCGTGGTAGAAGAGTAAAAAACTAAGGTATAAAGTGTTGCTAAAGCCCAGAAGTGCATTGTATTGCTAAAGAACAAAACAGTTTAACTAAGGGTTATGAGTACTTAAACGTAAAAGAGTTAAATTTTTTGGATAATTTCAACAAGAGCCCAAATGTATAAGTTGGACAAACGAGGGCTAGCGACTCAGATTTTTTCATAAACTTTAGTTATGGTCATCAATCTGTTCTCTAATAGGTCGACCCGGTTGATTATAATGACTGGCGTTAAGCCGATCAGTATAATAACTCTGGACTCGACCGAAATCGATGTGATGACCACAACCAAGAGTGTTATATTGATCATAAGTAACTAAAGTGCAATCTAACGAAGGACATAAATATTTGTAAGTAGAGTAACAATTTGAACTTCTCCGATTACGCAGTTCACAAGTATTAGTGGTTAGATGTGTCTGGTATATTAAACAAAATTATTCCCAAATTGGACCAGCAGCGACCACTGTCATATTCACAACAGTGGGGGAAGTTGGGTAGAATTAGACAAAATATAGGAACTAGCAGGATCAAGATAAATGGAAAAATAATAAAAATTAACTGTTGTGTTAATAGCATCAGATGAGTAAAATGTTTCTTCGTCCGTAAGCATTTCATGGGAGGTTCCCCACAAATTAACTTCTTGTTGGATGAGGGGCTGGGCTGGTTAATAGTTTCAATTTGCAAGAAAAACTTTTTTAATTATTTCAAGAATTTTATAGTTTGGTGTAATCTCTCACGGTGTAAAGTTCCAAAATGTGATTAAGATTAACTTAAGAATTTTACTCCAAAAATTTTTAAGTGAAAAATTACCTTTGGACCGGGCCAGAAAAAATCCCAGCCCAAAAAGTCCGAAGGCATTTGGTCCGGGGTTTTCCGTCCCCAGCCCGGAGTTTTCTCGGTTCCAGAAAAAATCCGACGTTTTCCTGCCTGGGCCAGAGCAGTGCTTTCAATTTTTGAAAAAAAATCGAAATTTGTTACGGAATTGTATGAAATTCGGAAATAAATGTTTCCAAAATACCACTTACCACATTTTTCATTTCACGTTAACGGATTGCGCACAGGCAGCTATAATGTGATAAGTTGATGTTTATTTTCAGGTAAATTGAGAAAATTGAAAGACACTACCGTCGATTTCCTAATAAGTACCCGGGCCACTATTCAAATTCGATGTTTAAGAGACCCGGCTTCTATCAGCTACAACCATTTTTTATGAACTTATAATTTTTGTATTCAACCAAAACAAATATATTTAACTACTCCGACTCATTCGATTCGAATGAGCTTGATTCAACACTTCCAGTCAATTCAGTGTTTGATGATGCGTCTTGTCATCATCCGATAAGTAGATCACTGTCTCGTCTTGGTCTTCATCTTTTAACTCATTTGATTGCAGCGTGTTATAGTTCTGAGATTTTCTGGCCTCCTTTCGCAATTTTAAAGTTCCAAAACATGGATGATCTTCTTACAGACAATGAATGATTTCGTCATCTGCATTTAAATCAATATTTATATCGCAGGATTTGAATGATCTCAACAGAGATGTAGTCCACGTAATTTTCACCCATTCCAACAAGGTTTTTTGAAGGTCCTTATTTAAATTCAAAATGATTAACATAATTAGTAAGTTGGCTAATTAGAAACTGTTGAAAGGTAAAAGTTACTTTCAAATTCCCACCACCCTTAGTGTATTCATTGTGCAAATATCCGGCCAACCAATTGTCATACAGCTCTCGTAGTTTGGATTAAAAAGGAGAGTTCTAACAGACATCATCGGGAGGCTGAAAGTAGTCAGTGCATCATCCAGGTTTTATAACAATAATCTTAGATTCACTCCAAACCTGTGATTAATCTCAAATAGTTTTTCCATATTTGCTATGTAGGTCATCTAAACCAAAATTAATCAATAGTCATACCTTCAACAGCTTTGTCCTAATTTTATACTACTAACATTGCTTTCTTTGAGTTTAGAAAGCAGTGAGAAACTAGGAGTAAAAGAGAAAGCATGTAGAATACTCCTGTCAAATATAGGCTCAAAAGCAAATAAAATCCAATAATTTACTTAAATTAAAACTTTACTTTAGGGCTTAGCACAGCTAAATCCATTGTATAACAAGTGGTAGCAGAACGTGGTTTAGTTTCACGTACTCTGTGGTGTACTTTTCCTACAATGGAAGACTGGAATAAGTTATTTAAGTTTGTTAGTGAAAGTGCGAACATACACTGTCTTATTCAACTCAAAAACAAAATCATCAGGACCATTAAAAGTGTTAACAAAAGAGCATTAGTCGAACAAAAAGCTTTATCCAGACATCAACCTTGGCTAACAACAAAGCCAAAAAATATTGTTATCCATGGATTGTGGGATTCTTCCATAAATGAAGAAAACTGTAGTGCAAAGGTGAAAGAATTTTTCCACAATGTGTTGGAAATTGAAGTGATCCCAGTGAAAACTTATATACTTGGTGAGTTTTCCACAAGGAAACCAATTCTGCTGGAATTGAATTCTCTTTCAGAAAAATTACTCGTTTATCGTAATTGTTGGAAACTAAACCATCAGCTGTTCTAAGGTGAGTTCCAATCACCACAGTATTCAATAGTGGATCATTTAAGTAAATTTGAAAGAGTACAAAGATCAAATTGGTACCAACGCCTACGGGAGGAAAAACGGAAAGGTAATAAAGTCAGGTTTAAAGGTGGACAATTAATCGTAAACGCAAAACCAGCTGTAAAAATAAATAATTTTTATTCCAATCGCGAAGTGACTAATGAAAAAAACATAACAGTAGGAAGTCCAATCAATTCTGCTGAAAACCTAGCGCGATTTCAAATAATACCATGTCAGACAACTTCTGACAACAATTGCTATTTTTACCAAAATCCTCGTTTGGAAACTCCGATGTTACCAAAATCAATATTGTGCAAACATCCAGAGTTGGATATAAAAACTCCACCGTCTCCACTTAAATTGTACGTGAAATAGCTTGCTCCTCCAATACCAACTCAAGAAAATTTACATGAGACTGATTCAAAAGTGAATCAAGTTGATTCAAAAATTGAAAACAGTGTTATCCCAGTGTTTTCAGTATCATTGGAACAGAAACCTTACTTGCCGCATTTGAACAACAAAATTCGTCAAAAAAGAAATCATTTATTTGTAGAAGTCTTAACTTATTTAAAAAATAGTCAAGTTATAAATCGTTTATTACTATAAGACTTAATTTATTTGAAAAATCGTTAAGTTATACAGTATGTATTTTATTTCAAAGATAAAATTTAAAGAGTATAACGGGAAGGATGTTATAACAATAATCTTAGATTCACTCCAAACCTGTGATTAATCTCAAATAGTTTTTCCATATTTGCTGTGTAGGTCATCTAAACCAAAAGTAATCAATAGTTATACCTTCAACAGCTTTGTCCTAATTTTATTCTACTAACATTGCTTTCTTTGAGTTTAGGAAGGAGTGAGAAACTAGGAGTAAGAAAGAAAGCATGCAGAATACTCCTGTTAAATATCCACTCAAAAGCAAATAAAATTCAATAATTTACTTAAATTGAAACTTTAGTTTAGGGCACAGCACAGCTAAATCCATTGTATAACACCAGGTATGACAGCCATTATTGTGTTGTAATTCTTCAACTCATTTTTGGTTATCTGAGGGTAGTTCTTTCTCAACAACGTCAATTTCATGAAGTTGGTGTGCCTACAATTTTTCCTATTGATGTGCATTCAATTTTTCCTATGGTTTGAAAGTTGTGGCTAGACTTGCAAACGAGCCGAACCAGCTCGCGAGCTAAACGAGCGAGTCGAGTTTGAGCCGAGTTGAGCTGAGATAATTCAACTCATTTGTAAATGGACGAGCCACGAGCCGAGCTGGAGCATTGGTTCACTCGAGTAACGGGAATAACTCGTGAGCTAGCTTGCCAAAATTTCAGGTTAAAATTTTTAAGTCAATTGCTAAAATTTACCATTATATGGTATTAAGACGGTGGTTAGTTTTTATAATTAAAATAATTATAAAATTATCATGTTTTCTTGGTCTGCAAGCACAGCTTGCAGACATGTTAATTTAGGAAATTGAGTTTTTGGGTTTGGAGTCTGTGAGCACTGCTCACAGACAATTTGTTAAAAATTATTATTAATATTAAATAATTGGTTGGAGCCTCATGCAAGACTCCTGCAAAGGCATAGGAGTCTTGCATGAGGAAAAAATTGATCATTAATCGTTGAGCCGTTGGTCGGCTCGGTTTTGTTTTTTGACACTCTCTCCAGAGAGAATATTTTAGTTTAAAATAAAAGGAATTGAATGGTATTGTGGCTCCTTCGTCCTTAAATTATTGGTTAGTGGTTGGGGATAGAGGTCAGGGGATCAGTGTCAGGGGTCGGTGGTGCTGTCTGTCTGTCATAGTCCTGTCAGGAAACAGGACAGAACAAAACCGTCAAAGTATGAAACATAACCTTTTAACTTCGTCAAAAGGATAACGCCATTAGTTTTG
Organism: Holacanthella duospinosa; assembly: GCA_002738285.1. Taxonomy (NCBI): domain Eukaryota; kingdom Metazoa; phylum Arthropoda; class Collembola; order Poduromorpha; family Neanuridae; genus Holacanthella; species Holacanthella duospinosa. The sequence continues at coordinate 26,503 of NIPM01000307.1, forward strand.
CCATTTAGTTAATTGATACATAGACAATATGTCAACTCATTGACTTTTGTTACTTTGGCTTGAATCTATGTTACAGATCAAGTCATTTTTGGCTCAGTCTATACAAAAAATTATTGAATTTCATTAATTTAAATAATGTCAGTAACTGTTGCCTAATAGGTTCATCATTTCTTTTTGTTTACAAGAGCAAAGCTAGACGTACAACGGACTTCGTTTCAACTGATTGTTTTCTTGAAAAAGTGGCAATCTCGAATATTTTTGTATATTCCCCATAATCTAGTTTTGTAACCACAACGTCCAAGTAGAAAATAATTTTCGAATATAACTAAACTATGACTCACGAGTCGGCGCACGAGCTGTCGTGTGAGTTTTGAAATGAGCCGAGCTGATGTAATATTCCTTAACTCATGCGAGCCGTGAGCCGAGCTGAGTTGAAATTTTAGCGAGCTGAGCCGAGCCAATAAAAAACTCGGCTCGTTTGCATGCCTAGTTGTTGCGTTTGAAAGCATTATATGTTGCCAGTACGACTTCGTTGGTGCTCAATATTAATTGTAAATTGACTTGACACTTAATTATGTCATTGAACCTTGGTGCAGTGGTATCTCAGCTACACATAGCACGGTAACTACATGTTACTGACCTAGGTCACTGGTGAACTAGGTAAACTGGTAAAAAACTCAAAATAATTCCGAATTCGCTGCAACTAAAAACTAATAGATAAAATTTGCAGCTAGCCAATCGAAGAACATGTTAATTAATTTAACTGAATTTCCATTGTGTTGTAAATATTAATCACGAGTTTAGCTCTATCTTACTTTTATCTGCTTGTATGTGTCATACTCATAACCCTAAAATTAGGATGCCTTAACTTTGGAGTTTTGACCTCTGAGTCATTCTGACTCATTACATTGTCTACCATTAAAATACATAATTATTCCTGTCCCTTTTTGTACTTTCTAAATCAATACTAAGTATCCATTCTGACAAGAATAAAGCAGTAGCAAAATTGATTCACTGGAAGCAACATCTACAAATTGTTATAGTTCATTAGAGACGTGCTTAAACAAGATCCTATCGAGCAATTATTTCTCTACATGGGAGCATAGCGTAGTTTTGACTAAGTACGATCACTAAGGACAATACCAAAAGTTTCAACTCTAGTGAATTTAGATATCACAAGGCGGTGAAAACCTAGCAATTCCAACAGTGCTTCTAAAGTACCACAGTGAACAACAAACAAAGCTAAAGTTTNTCACAAGGCGGTGAAAACCTAGCAATTCCAACAGTGCTTCTAAAGTACCACAGTGAACAACAAACAAAGCTAAAGTTTAAATAAGGTCACGATCTAGAGACGTGAGAACCTAGCCAAATTAAATACAAGTGAGTTCAANGCATAGCGTAGTTTTGACTAAGTACGATCACTAAGGACAATACCAAAAGTTTCAACTCTAGTGAATTTAGATACCACAAGGCGGTGAAAACCTAGCAATTCCAACAGTGCTTCTAAAGTACCACAGTGAACAACAACCAAAGCTAAAGTTTAAATAAGGTCACGATCTAGAGACGTGAGAACCTAGCCAAATTAAATACAAGTGAGTTCAANCAAAGCTAAAGTTTAAATAAGGTCACGATCTAGAGACGTGAGAACCTAGCCAAATTAAATACAAGTGAGTTCAAAATGAATAATAAAATAAACACTGGGAGAGTTGTAACTCTGGACGACACGAACTATCAGAGATGGAAATTACAGATCACCTTAGTTCTCAAGGCTTCGGGGATCTGGGATGTGGTTAGTAGTTCATCTATTCGCCCAGTAGAAGTAGAACTTCAAGCAGCATGGGACAAAATGGACCTACATGCACAGGCTATTATTGTTTCCACCGTGAACTCCAATCAGACTAACCATATCTACAACTGTAAGTCGGCACATGAAATGTTTGATAGGCTGAAAGAAGTCAATTCGGATTGTAGCAGCCTTAACAAACAGCATATCCTCACGTCGTTCCTGAATTACAAGGTAACTCCTAATCAATCTGTGCTCGAGGCTTTTATGGATGTTGAACAATTGGCGCGTTCTCTAAATGAGATGGGTGTCACGATTGACGATGCCACTCTCATCACAAAGATAGTTTCGAGCTTGCCAGATGTAAGGTACTATGCATTCAAGAAAGCCTGGGACATCGTCCCAGAAGCGTCTCAGACTATGCCTATGCTCCTATCTCGTCCCAGGAAAGAAGAGCTAGAGAGAAATCAAAATACTCATGATGATAAAAGTCAAGGAGGAAAATCCGCAGCCTATTCCACTAAGCCTGTATCAGACCCACCGAAAAATAGAAAAAGCAATATAGCGGAACTGAAGAAGCGTACCAATTGTCGAAACTGTGGGAAGCGCGGGCACTGGCAAGCCGAATGTAGAACCCCAAAGCAAGCAAATCATAGATTTCCAAACAGTTATCCAGGGCGCGAAATACAATCTAACGGTCAAGGTCACCACTTCAGAGAAAAAAGTAACTCCCATAATCATAATGGGAAGAATGTTGCAAATGCCTTCATAGGCATAGCTGAGAGCGGAAGTCTTGAGTCATCTTCAAGTTGGATCAGCGATTCAGGCGCAAGCCAACATATTACTGTATCCAAAGACTGGTTTGAAGAATATCGTACCTTCCAGATCCCTAGGTCAGTATCACTCACCGACCACAATGAAGCTAAAGCAATTGGCATAGGCACTGTCAGACTCGAAGCCTTCATGCAAGGTGAATAGCATTCTTGTACACTTAGCGATGTATTGTATATACCTGGCGCAGTTAATCTATTCTCCGAAGGAGTTATGGCGTCAAAAGGNTTAGCGATGTATTGTATATACCTGGCGCAGTTAATCTATTCTCCGAAGGAGTTATGGCGTCAAAAGGCTATGAAATTATCCGCAACAGCAGAGGAACCACCTATTACCAAAACAATGGAAAATCTGGCCCAGAAGCTTACGCTCTTAATCGCTTGTATTTCATGAAATTCAGATCAGTATCAGCAGTCGCATTGTCTACTCGTTCTGAACTTTGGCACAACCGATTAGCGCATGTGAATTTGGTGTAGGTGAAAAACTCGGTAAAAAAATGCTATTACGGGAGTTGCTCTAGATAAGCTGGAAGGAAATTTTTCGTGAGTCTTGTCATCTTGGAAAGGAAACGAGGACGCCTTTTACAACCATTGAAAATAGAGTAATGAGGATACCTGCTGAAATGGTCCATGCTGACCTGTGTGGGAAAATGCCCGTTTCATCCATTGGAGGCGCGAAGTATTTTTTATTATTGAAAGATGACGCTAGAAGCTTCAGGACAGTATATTTCCTGAAAAGTAAAGATGAAACGACATCATCATAAACGGGTGTGTTAACATTATTGAAAAACAGATCGGGAACCGCTTAAAAACATTCAAGTCGGACAATGGGACCGAATTTGTTAATAAATATNGCTATGAAATTATCCGCAACAGCAGAGGAACCACCTATTACCAAAACAATGGAAAATCTGGCCCAGAAGCTTATGCTCTTAATCGCTTGTATTTCATGAAATTCAGATCAGTATCAGCAGTCGCATTGTCTACTCGTGCTGAACTTTGGCACAACCGATTAGCGCATGTGAATTTGGTGTAGGTGAAAAACTCGGTAAAAAAATGCTATTACGGGAGTTGCTCTAGATAAGCTGGAAGGAAATTTTTCGTGAGTCTTGTCATCTTGGAAAGGAGACTAGGACGCCTTTTCCAACCATTGAAAATAGAGTAATGAGGATACCTGCTGAAATGGTCCATGCTGACCTGTGTGGGAAAATGCACGTTTCATCCATTGGAGGCGCGAAGTATTTTTTATTATTGAAAGATGACGCTACAAGCTTCAGGACAGTATATTTCCTGAAAAGTAAAGATGAAACGACATCATGCGTAAACGGGTGTGTTAACTTTATTGAAAAACAGATCGGGAACCGCTTAAAAACATTCAAGTCGGACAATGGGACCGAATTTGTTAATAAATATTTGGGGTCTTTTCTGAGTGAGCTAGGAATAGTGCATCAAACAACAGCACCATATTGCCCTGAATCTAATGGGCGGATTGAACGCGAGATGCGTACATTCAAAGATACTGCCCGAGCTATGATGAAGAAATCGGATTTTCCAGAAAAACTGTGAGCAGAAGCTATTGCCACATCAGTCTACATCCACAATAGAATACTGAACAGGCAAAGTTCCGAGATCACTGGATTCGAAAGGATCTTCGGTAAGAAACCCAATCTTAATCATGTACGCGTATTCGGATGTACTGCCTACGCACAAATCCCAAAGGAACACCGCCGTGTGTGGGACTCTAAAGCAAAAAAAAAACTATTTTGGTGGGATACGAAAGTAACTCCCAGAAGTATCGGTTGTTTGATCCAGAATTGAATACTATAACTCTTGCTAGAAATGTCACGTTTGAGAACGAAGTAATGAACCAGTCGACAATAGAATTTGAACTAGAAGTATCTGAACTAGAACCCAAACCAGAAGTTGGAGATTCTGAAATTGATTTGACTGAAAATCATCTTCGCACAGATGACGATGAGCCCGGATCAAGTGCAGAATCTAAACTCATTCCAACAGACCCTCCAGTCTCCGAGGCATCAGTAAGTCAACCACGAAATATATTGCTACTAATCAGGACTGCTGATGGGAAATACAAGGCCAAAGCACCTGCTCAAGGGAAGACAACCATAAGCTTATCAAAGAAGGACAAAGATCAGTCTGAAATAATCAAGAAACTCCGAGACCGTTCAACCCTCAAACCTCCTAATCGATACCAGGCTAATTTGGCGGTTCGTCTCAACAAGCCGAAAAACTACAAAGAAGCTATATCTGAAAACAACGCTGAGGAGTGGAAGTCCGCGATAGCCGAAGAGTTGTTAACTCATTCGAAGAACGAAACTTGGGAACTTGTCCATAGTCCAAACCACTCTCACATCCTAGATTTTAGATGGGTGTTCAAGATAAAACGCAAGGCTGATAACAGTATAGATCGCTTCAAAGCCAGACTTGTCATTCGAGGATATAAGCAATAATATGGACTTGATTACACTGTGCCTTTTTCTCTTGTATGCCGCTATGAATCCATTCGTTTCATCCTTGCACTGGCTGCTGCGAGAAAACTTATCATGAGGCAGTTTGACGTAACTACTGTTTTTCTTTATGATAGTCTCAACGAAATCATTTATATGAAAGTACCAGAAGGTGTGTCAGTCAAACAAGATGGGCTCGTGTGTCTGCTAAAGAAAAGTGTGTATGGATTAAAGCAATCCTCTCGTTGTTGGAACAGCACATTTACTCTATTTCTTGAGAAATTGAATCTCGTACCTACCATGAGTGACCGAAGTGTATTTCACGGGTTTACTAATGGAGCTAATGTGATCCTTCTTTTGTATGTTGACGATGGATTGATCTTGACTTCTGATTTAACAGCCATTGATTCAATACTGAGCGCAATTCAAAAAAAATTTGAAATAAAAATGTCAGGACCGTCCATCTTTGTTGGAATGAAAATACATGTCGAAGCCACAGGAAGCATCAGCCTTAACCAGACCAACCTAATACTAAAGCTATTACATGACTTCAACATGAGTGAATGTAAAACCACCGCAATTCCATTGCAGTCAAACCTCAATCTAGGCCCAGCTAATCCATGCAACTCAGAACTCCCTTTCCGCGAGCTCATTGGGTCATTGCTGTTCCTGTCGAGGACAAGGCCAGATATTGCCTATGCCGTATCCAAACTTTCCCAATTTTTATCATGTTATGACGAAACTCACTGGAAGGCTGCAAAAGGAGTAGTCAGATACTTGAAAGGAACTTCAACATTGGGATTGAAATACAATGCAAATCCTGACGTCTCATTGACTGGATTTACGGACTCCGATTATGCTGGAGACTCCTCCGACAGAAAATCCACAACGGGTACAGCGTTCTTTCTGGGCCAATCTCTAATCAGTTAGTCTAGCCAAAAACAACCTGTCGTTGCCGTTTCATTTACTGAAGCGGAATATGTATCTTTGGCAGCCGGAGCGAAGTAGGGAATCTGGCTACGGAACTTGGGAAAAGAACTTGGATTCCCTCAAGATCAGCCAACTCCTATCTACGTTGACAACCAGAGTACTATAAACTTGGCTCACAACCCCGAATACCATAGCAGATCGAAACACATTGACGTGAGATTTCATTTCACCCAAAACTTAATTGAGGACGGGAAGTTGGGTGTACCATACATTCCCACAGATCAACAACCTGCAGACATCTTCACAAAGCTTCTGGCAAAAACAAAATTTCGAGAAATACGAAAATTGCTGGAAGTTCATGATACAAATGAGGAGACAAATAGTACCAAGGAAGCAGAAGATACAAACACAGGCTCTGGTCAAAAGAAATATTGGAGTCATTTCTGCCGGCCCCTCATGTTCTTAACAGTCCTATCTCTTGTTATCGGATTAGCCTCACCTATCTCATATCAAACATCTCAGCCTGTCCTTTGGCGTGGAAGCCAAACTCCTATTACACGGGAGAACTACCGTGTGTTTCTAACCATAAGGCTCATCCATCCATGCGAAATCATAACTTCCGAAGTCATTCACAAGGACATGGTGAACGATGTAAACCTCAAGTGTCAAGAAATGTACCAGGAACTGTTTCTTGATAAAATTAAAAAAATGTGTCCCACAGGAAACAAGAGAGTTGTCTTAATGAGATCCAAAAGATTCATCCTAACCTCACTTATCCTTGGATTCATTATCGCAAGTACCGTCGCCGCGGTGGGCCTTGGTGTCACTGGGGTGACTATGTCTACCATAAACACTGGAAGAATCTCAGATGTACAAACTGAAATTTCGAAACAGGCTAAGAAGGCTAGAGAACTTAATTCCCGTATCGACATAGTAGAACGAGCCGTGAGAAACCTCAAGTCTGATTACGAGAATATGGTGAAACCCATTGAAAAACACGAAACGGATTTGTTGGAGATGAAACTGAACTACAGTACTTCAACTTTTGCTATCTCGTATATCACTACACGATTGATCTTTGCCAAACATANGAAAAACACGAAACGGATTTGTTGGAGATGAAACTGAACTACAGTACTTCAACTTTTGCTATCTCGTATATCACAACACGATTGATCTTTGCCAAACATATCCAAGAAGCGCCCAGGCAGTGGAAGGCTGAAAAGATTTATCCACCGCTTCTTGACTATTTTAATTTCACTTTATCTTGCAAGGACGATTGCCCAGTCTCGTTGGCGACAACTAGAAACTGTCAACTAACAGATGACAGAAAAGAACTCTATCTCGACTTTGATGTTCCACTTATCAATCGCACTTTACAACTTGTAGAAGCTGATCCGTTTGAGCTCATGCTCAAGAAAAATAACAAGACTTGTAAAGTGATCTATACTGAACCCAGAAATTCCATTGTCTCCAGAGAGGGAAAGTGTACAACCGGAATTAACGTAAGGCCGCACGCTAACTATAATATTATTTTGTTTCCGTCAGATGGGTGCATCAACCATACAAAAATATCTTCTGAGAGCAAGTACTTCGCCATTGAACGATGTGATCCAGAACACACTTTGGACCAACTGGACTACATTCAAGTCAAACCACACTACGGGTCAGTTTACGTTTACTGTGCCGGATGCAGTCTGAGCATTGATAGGAAAGCGCACCCATGTCCTGAAGACGTATTCGCCTTACCAATCACCACCAGTTTTCAAATAAACGACATGAACTTCGTCGGGTCTCAGGTTCATCTCGATCATCAGGAGATCATCGACCCACTCTTCACCATGAAAACTAACTGGGCCTTACAACCAAACCTAAACCTGTCCAGCCTTTTGAAAAATGCTGAAGAAACCTACAAGGATAATTCAACCACTGATATTGTAAACCACCCTATGACATGGACGACCAAAGTTGCTGTGAGAAACAATGACTCACAATCACGACATGAACTCAAGATCCAGGAATTGGACCCTGAGTCATCGTGTCCTTTCTACTTTGCCTTATGTAAATAAATAAGTCCTTTAAGGACGATATTTTAGGAATCAAGGATTATTACAAATTAGTCATAAACTGCATTTCACATAGCATTTATGAACTTTCTAAAGCCTATAAAAGCGGCTGTTAATCATAGAATTCAACATACTGTTACTCTGTCCTTTTTCACTTCAAGAACACTTAATAAAATCGCAAAGCCTACAAGTCTTGTGTTATTGCTCCAACTCATAGATCAGAATTTACAACATGGTAGCAGAACGTGGTTGAGTTAGGAAACAATAAGCAAAAGTCAGTAGTACTTATTATTTAAAACTTAGTTTTCAAAGAAGAAAAACCTTTGTAAAGTCAACTATTTGTTCGTTAATTACAAAGTAAAATTTTATTCAATAGTGCTAAACAAAAGGAATAGTGTTGATCAAGAAACTAGCAGAAGTTTGTTACATTTGAAGTGAAAGTCTTGAAAATCAGAGTATAGTATAGTGATTCACAACTAAAGAAAGTGAACAATGCATAGAAGTTAACCCTGAGAACACTGGTATTGTTTCTGTCACTCTACAAAAGTTAAACCAAAATTAGGGCAGAAATACAATTATTGCCAAACAGGAAGAATCGATTTAGCAAAAATTGATTACTGGAACAGTAGGTGAAAAGAGAATAACCTACGTAAAAGCAGAGAAGTGAAAGTTTAAAGTGAAAACGAAATTCACCAAAGAAGAAGAGAGGTATTTTTTTTTCAAGTGAAAAGAAATTTACTAACAAGAAGAGGGACTCATTCTATACTGGATTCATCTGAGACCAGGAGGTCTAAGGTTAATATAATTACTATACGCTTTGCCTAAGTCCTCCCTATTTTTCTGTAAAGTGACTATCTTTAAGCTACTACGAAGTCACTATTACGAAAGTCATTTGCCATACAAGCACTCCCAGTTTCCAATCTCTTCTGCCGAGGTGCTCTCCACCGTGTCAGAAAGCTCCACCTTGGTGGTTGAAATCGGGCACGTGTGTTCTTGAGTGTCTGCCGTCGAGAGAGGAGACTAAAGGCTAGAGCCTCTGTATATTGCAATAGACTGAGAGACAGCTTTTACTTTCGTACTGATCCTGCTATTTGCACAAAGTCACAAAGGAAATGGCTACCTCAACTGTGAGAAAAGTAGATACAACCCACGTGGTTAAACTTACCAGTGGGAATTATCAGCAGTGGAGGATTCAAATATCGCTCATATTGAAATCAGCCAAACTTTGGGATATTGTGAGCGGAAAAACAATCAAACCTGCTTCTGAGTTCACTATTTGGGAAGATAAGGATGTAGAAGCCCAGGCTATCTTGGTACCTACATTAGATTCAGAGAATACAAATCATATTTACGACTGCACAACATCTAAGGAAATCTTTGATCGACTAAAGGATATCCATTCAGATTGTTCCACTCTAAATAAACAGCACACACTATCAGCATTTTTAAACTATAAAGTCAAACCTAGACAAAGCCTTGTAACTGCCTACACAGAGATGGAGCAGTTATCTCGAAGCCTAAAAGAAATGGGAGAACCGCTAGGAGAAGCAACAGTGGTGACGAAGATTGTCTCCTCCCTACCTCGAAAACATGAAGCTTTTAAAAAAGCTTGGGACAGTGTGGACTCAACTCAACAGAAGTTACCTGCACTTTTAGCCAGACTTCGCAAAGAAGATTTGGAGACCGTACAAGCACAATCATATGCTAAAGAACATAGCACTGGTAAGGTCTACCAAACGAAGACAACACCTGGTTATATAAGTCAGAAGAAAGAAAGCCTAGAAGAAAGGAAAAAGAAAATTGAACAAATGAAGAAACAATGCAACTGCAATGCATGTGGAAAACGTGGGCACCGGCCTCGCGAATGCATAATTAAACCAAGAGGTCAGGTGATGAACACACCGACAAATCAAGCGTTATCAAAGAAAGAGAGCCAGCCATTTAAGGAACTTGAAGACTCAAAGAAAGCTTTCATAGGCAAAGAAACCGAAGGGGATAGGTATGAATGGTACAGCGACTCTGGGGCGAGTTCCCACATATGCGGAAAGCGAGAATGGTTCATTACATACCAAGAATTTAATGAACCAGTATCAGTTTATCTAACAGACCGAAACTGTGTCAAGGCAATGGGGGAAGGAGAAGTTAGTATCAAAGCATTCATAAATGCGGAATGGATAGAATGTATAATCAAAAAGGCACTCTACATACCCGAATCAGAAAACATATTCTCAGAAGCAATTATGGCCAAGAAAGGTTATACAATTGTCCGCACAGCAACAGACACCAAGTTCTATGACATGGATGGAAATCTTGGACCAATAGCTTATCCATCAGATGGACTCTATGTCATGAAGTTTAGAAATCCAACTACTAGTGCTCTATCAACTTCCAAAGAATATTCAACAGTACAGCTATGGCACAAGAGATGTGCATATATCAACATCAATTACATCAAAGAAACAATCAGAAAGAAGGCAGTCGACGGTATTGAGAAGGTCAACTTAAATGGAGAGTACTTCTGCAAAAGTTGCCAAGAAGGAAAACAAGCAAGAAAACCTTACCCATCTGTTGAAGACAAAAGAAACACACTTCCAGGAGAAATGGCTCATGCCGATTTAGCTGGGATGTTCCCCATAGAGTCTCTAGGGGGAGCTAAATACTTTCTTCTAATCAAGGATGACTTTTGTGGTTTTCGCCTCACTTATTTCTTGAAAAACAAAAGTCAAACACAAGATTGTATCAAAGACTATATCTCATTCATAGAAGCTCAAACTGGAAATAAGTTTAAGACCATCCGAACAGATAACGGAACGGAATTTATCAATGAGGAACTAACCAAGTTTTTCAAAGAAAAAGGGATAGTTCATGAGACGTCAGCTGCGTACTGTCCTCAATCGAACGGCAGGATTGAACGCGAGATTAGAACCATCAAATATACAGCTAGAACAATGATGAGACAAGCGGATGTTCCCGAGTATCTTTGGGCAGAAGCGGTTGCTGCAGCAATATATATTCACAATCGAGTACTTGACAAGCAAAGTCCAGATGTAACAGTATACCAACAAATTTTCAATAGAAAGCCAAATCTAGGACATCTGAAAATCTTTGGATCAAAAGCATACGTACATATTCCAGAAAAATTCCGTCGAGTATGGGAGCCAAAAGGGAAGGAATTCATCTTCGTAGGATACGAAGGTTTTTCAAACAAGTATCGCCTATATGATGCCGAAAAGAGAAGCATCCTAGTTGCAAGGAACGTTACGTTCCAGGAAATCAAAGATACAACTTCAGGAATTCAAAATGCAGCAGCTGAGGTAATTACGACCATCACAGATACAGGTAGTACAAACGATAGTAACCTAAACACTCCTGAGAAAGCGAGTTCTACAGAGGATATGGAGTGTCAAGTTGATGGTAAACATACTACTCAAACAAAAGAATTGCTGCAACCTGCACATGGAATGACCCTGCGAGACCGAGATCTTATCAAACCGCCAATAAGATATCAAACTTTCATTACAGACACATTTAGAGAACCAGAATCGCTACAAGAAGCCATGGAATCCGAACAAGTCAAGGAGTGGATGGAAGCCATGAATGATGAAATAAATAGTCACAAGAAAAATTGTACATGGATACTAGTGTCATGTCCCAAAGATGTCAAGCCATTGGATACACGCTGGGTTTTCAAGATCAAGAGAAACTTGGACCAGACAATTAATAGATTCAAAGCCCGACTTGTCATCAAGGGATATAGACAGCAATATGGAGTCGACCATGATGAAACTTTCGCATCCGTATGTAGATACGAATCTATTCGAATTATTCTTGCTCTTGCTGTACATAAGAATCACCATTTGGTACAATGTGACGTGAAAACTGCTTTCTTACATGGAGAACTAGATAAAGTTGTTTACATGAAACAACCTTTAGGCTACGAACAAGGAGAAAACAAAGTATGCCTCTTACAGAAAAGCCTTTATGGTCTGAAGCAAGCACCAAGATGCTGGTTCAGCTTACTAACTGATTTCTTGAATCAAAATAACTTCATAGAAACTCAGAGTGATCCTTGTGTATTCATTGAAAAGAAGAATGAACCGAATATACTAATAGTGTATGTGGATGACATCTTGATTCTAACACCAATTGCTGAGGAAACAGAGAAAATAGTCAACCTTATTAAATCACGTTTTGAGGTTTCGATCAGCCAACCCCACTGCTTTGTAGGCATAGAAATCAATTTCCAGAATGAAGGCCTACATCTTGGACAAGCATCATATATAAACAACTTGCTACAGAGGTACTACATGGAAGAATGTAACACAGTCTCTGTACCCATGCAACAGAACTTGAACCTACTCCTCGCACAACATACTAATTTTGACTTCCCATATAGACAATTAATTGGAGCTCGACTGTTCTTAGCAAGATTAACAAGGCCAGACATATCGTTTGCTGTATCCAAGCTTTCCCAGTTCATGAATGCATATGATGAGACACATTGGAATGCGGCGAAGAAAGTTCTCCGATATCTAAAAGCAACAAAAAATTTAGGACTTTACTATAGCAAGTCAAGCAATCCATTGTTGATTGGATATTCAGATTCTGATTATGCCGGAGACAAAACAG
>NIPM01000307.1:39881-57085 GCA_002738285.1 Holacanthella duospinosa
CTGGAAGCACAATTACTATCAGTAACAATAAACAACCATGCCCAAATCAAACGTTTATTCTACCACTGAACTCGGAATTTGAAATAAAAGGACAACATTATCATAGAGAAGAATTTAAGCTTAATCACCAGGAGGAGATTGATCATACTTGGACTTTAAAAGCGAATTTATTCCTACAACCCAAAGTAGAATTAAACAAGCTAGTTCTAAGGCCATCCACTGAAAACCCATCAATGAACAATACAAAAGGAAATAATTCAGATGCATACTTCCCTTGGTTTATATTAACAATTGTCATAATAAGCATATTAATCTTGAAATTTTTAATTTTGTCTTATATTATATACCATAGAAGAACAATTAGAAGAAAAACTAAGGAACCAACTGTTCTCTACAAAAAGTCAGATGGGACACAAGCGACATCGGAAGTAGTCGAGATTGGGGGATAGTGTGAGAAACAATGACTCACAATCACGACATGAACTCAAGATCCAGGAATTGGACCCTGAGTCATCGTGTCCTTTCTACTTTGCTTTGTGTAAATAAATAAGTCCTTTAAGGACGATATTTTAGGAATCAAGGATTATTACAAATTAGTCATAAACTGCATTTCTCATAGCATTTATGAACTTTCTAAAGCCTATAAAAGCGGCTGTTAATCATAGAATTTAACATACTGTTACTCTGTCCTTTTTCACTTCAAGAACACTTAATAAAATCGCAAAGCCTACAAGTCTTGTGTTATTTCTCCAACTCATAGATCAGAATTTACAACAGTTGCTTAGGTGGTTATTGTTGTTCTCATCACCGCCCTCATCATATACACTATCCGTGTCAAGCAAGTACAGGTGTCAGTAATTCCTACACCAGAAGCAGATACTGGATTAGCTGAAATCATAGAATTGCAAGAAATTCAATAAACTCGAGATGAAGGGGAGGATGTTGTAAATATTAATCACGAGTGTAGCTCTATTTTACATTTATCTGCTTGTATGTGTCATACTCATAACCCTAAAATTAGGATGCCTTAACTTTGGAGTTTTGACCTCTGAGTCATTCTGACTCATTACATTGTCTACTATTAAAATACATAATTATTCCTGTCCCTTTTTGTACTTTCTAAATCAATACTAAGCATCCATTCTGACAAGAATAAAGCAGTAGCAAAATTGATTCACTGGAAGCAACATCTAGAAATTGTTATAGTCCATTAGAGACGTGCTTAAACAAGATCCTATCGAGCAATTATTTCTCTACACATTGTCACTGATGACCCTCTAAATCAAAATATATCTGTTTTGGCTAAAATTCAAAACTCAGCAAGAATTAGTCAACTAGCTAATCAACGAGTGTATTAATTGATTTGATTGAATTTTCTTTGACACTGGTTAGTGTTAACTCCAAAAATTAAAATATCTCTATTTTGATTGAAATTGAAAACTAATCTTTATAATTATTACACTCATTGATAAGCTATTTGGATATTTCTAGCCATTAGTTTTCAATTTCAGTCGTAACATAGATATTTCGATTTTCAGTTACCAGTGACCTAACAACCTAACAACCGGGTTCGAATGTTACTATATTAATGTCTGTCTCAAAATTGAGCGTACTTGTGAATATCCAAAACAACACTTTCAAATCTGCAGCATACGAAGGTTAGAAAACATTCTGAGAGGAAAATTCATCCGTCTGCGTATTCGCTGCAGAGTTCATTGCCCTCAGAGAAATTTAAATATTTAATTAAGAATTACATTCACAATAAATATTTCAATATTTATTGTCAAATAAATATATAAATATTCATATATATATTTAATATATATTACTTATTACATATTTATATATATATAATAATATATATTATATTATTATATATTTATATTATATATTTATATATTTTATATAATACAGTGAATTTTTTTCAAACCTCCCATAAACAAAAAGTCCTAACAATTTTGAGACAGACATTAATGATAGTTTTTTCGTATAATTTTCATAGATACATATGCCAATCATGTTTTATAAATCGAAAGATATACATAACACAGTATTGTTAGGCCCTAAAGTTTAGAAGATAAGAATTTTCAAAAAATTATAAGTCATCTATCTGTGTATCTGACCTCATAACGAAAGTTAAAATTAGGCATGTAACAAATATTCGTCCGGCCGAATATTTGGCCTATTTTTCCGACGAATACAGATATTCGTATTCGGGGTGTCATGTCGAAACTTCGGACAAATATTCGGCCGAATATCTCAAAAATGAAATGAGCGAGTTTGGACCACAGATGAAACTCGATCCAGGAATCGAACCACGGTTTGGATCGGATCGGTATCGGTAGAAATATAGCTGAATCGGCTCGTGGATCGGGTTCGAAAGAATATTAAAATGTTGGTTCGGATCGTGGATCGGGTTCGATAATCCTTTCCTTATTGGATCGGTTCGTGGTTCGAGTTCGAAAGGTTTTTATAATGTTGGATCGGGTTCCAATTTTTTTTTCATTCTTGGATGGGTTCGTGGATCGGGTTCGATTTATTTTTGAACTCTTGGATCGGTTCGTGGATCGGGTTCGATTTATTTTTGAACTCTTGAATTGGTTCGTGGATCGGGTTCGAAATATTTTTAGAGTGTGGATCGGTTCGTGGATCGGGTTCGAAGATATCTTTCATTGTTGGATCGGTTCGAGGTTCGGGTTCGATAATTTTTTTCATTGTTGGATCGGTTCGTCGTTCCGGTTCGATAATTTTTTTCATTCGTGGATCGGTTCGTGGTTCGGGATCGAAAGTTTTTAGAATTTTGAATCGGTTCGTGGATCGGATTCGATTTCTTTTTTCCTGTTGCATCGATTGGTGGATCGGGTTCCGAATTTTTTCCAAGTTTCATCTGTGGTTTGAACATGAATCCAGGTAAACTAAAACTTGCCAGTGACTATAGCAATTCAGAATGGAAGAAACCAGAGACATGATACCCCATTCAGTTATTACAACACCGTCCACCGAAA
Source organism: Holacanthella duospinosa (assembly GCA_002738285.1). Classification (NCBI taxonomy): domain Eukaryota; kingdom Metazoa; phylum Arthropoda; class Collembola; order Poduromorpha; family Neanuridae; genus Holacanthella; species Holacanthella duospinosa. Next base: position 42,887 of record NIPM01000307.1, read on the forward strand.
TCAAACTTTTCGGAACCAGTGGACGAACATACAGTACAGTTTGTTTGTAAGGTCGCCAGTTTTTTTAAGATTTTTTTTTGTTTTTCGGTTTTTTTTTTGTTAGGTTTGTTTTTTAAGGTTTGTTTTTGGTTCTTGGTTTATATTTTTAGGTTGTTTAGGTTTGAAGGTATGCCAGTTTTTAAGGTTTGTTTTTAATTTTATTTAAGGTGTTTTAAGATTTCAGATTTTTATTTATGTTTTATTGAAGTTTTTTTTAGGTTTTCTTAGGTTTCAAGATATTGAGACGAGGACAGGCGTCGCCATAATTAAATTATAATTATTAGAAAGATTTTTTGTTAAAATTATTAAAGATTTTTGTTAAAATTATTGGATTTTGTTAATTTTATGTAAATTACCGGTATGGTTTGTGAAGAAGAGAGGATGAGGACGGAAGTGGAGGATTTTGATTGGTTCAAACTCCTCATGCAGTTCCTTAGGGAACTGCATGAGGAGTTTTTAGTGACAATTCTCTTTCCTCCAGTTCTGGATCCTCATCCGTCTCTTGGTCATTTCGTCAGTCAGTCAGTTTTTGTCTTTTGTCGAAGCAGGGACCATAGGTTGGTCCAAGATTTTTTGATTAAAGTCCTTTTTTTTGTCAGTGTGTCTTGTCTTGTCTTGTTGTCGGTCGTGTGTCCAGTCAAGGAGTCAGAGGTCAGGAGTCCAGTCAGTCAGGTCAGTTTCAATATTAGGGTTTTAGAGTTATATTGTAGTCGTCTGACTGTCCCTTGGGCAAGGACATCAGACTTATTGGTCATAGGGAAGTGAGGATTCTGTGGTGTACTCTGTCTCTGTTCAGTTGTCCTGTCAGGAGACAGGACAGAGTAACCCATCGTCACAATATGCTACTAAAATAACCTAAAAAAATCCTTAATAAAAACTTAAAAAACAAATAGAAACCTAAAGAAATCCTTAAAAACTTAAATAAAACCAAAAATAGACCTTAAAAATTGTCACACCTTTAAACTTAAAAAGCTTTAAAAACTGAACCAAAACCNAATAAAACCAAAAATAGACCTTAAAAATTGTCACACCTTTAAACTTAAAAAGCTTTAAAAACTGAACCAAAACCAAAAACAAACATTAAAAAACCTTAAAAAGCAAACCTAAAATAAAAAAAACAACCTAAAAAAATAAAAAAATCTTTAAAAAACTCTCTGCCTTATAAGCAAACTGTACTTTATATTTTCCGACTGGTTCCGATTTGAAATATTTTGGTCGCTGGGGCTTCGGTTCGGAATCAGGTATCTTGACTCTGGTATGGAAGAAAGAAAGTCTCAAATTTCTGATAAGAAAAATCTAAAATGTCAAAAGACAGCGATTTAGAAGTGCTATATGTTCCTGTAATCTCAAGTGAGTCATACATCACAATTTGCCTCGACTCAACTATGAGTACCAGATTAAATTAAACTTACTTTGCTTTAAAGAAAGTTCTAAAAAATAAAATCTGCGGTATTCATAAAAACGTAATTCTGACGCATTAATGCAAATCCTGGGGCTGAGACCTTTCGATAGATACCCCACTTACACAGTATGAGATATTGGGACAAATATTCGGCCAAATATTCGTCATTCGTTTTTAGAACGAAGCGAAGCTTCGTTATTCGTTTTTGGGCCAAATACCGGTATTCGTTACATCCTTATTAAAAACTAAATACCCTTAATTCCCGCCTATAATTCGTACTTGCGAATATTTTGTCCTGGTTTATATCAGAATATTTTTAGCACCTAAATTTAAAAAATTGAATTCATGGCTGAGATAACCTGAATTTAATATTCATTTACAACCTTTGACAGTTTTATCATTCAAATGGATCACGTGACTCATGAAACAACTGGTTGATTCACGAAAGTGCTACGAAATTTAGGAAACAAGAAAATTAAATGAAAAAGTTATCACGAGGACGAGGGCAGATTATGCCTAGTGATGAAAACTTTCCTTTCGTTTTTTGTAGGAAACGAAAAGGAAAGGAAAGCATCAGTGAAAACGAAAAGAAAAGGAAAGAGAAGGAATGGAAACGAAAACGGTATTTTTTACAAATTGTTTTTTTTATTAAATTTAGCAAAGCTAACGAATTCTTTTCTAAAGTAACGTCCTCACAATAACAAATGTAAACCAGTATTACTCAACAATTTGGTTAACTAGGCATTGCCCGCAATTTTTGGATCAGGATTTGTCCCAAAGGATTTGGATCCAACAACCATTCCCAGCCGATACGTGCTCTGAGTGATAGGATTCATTCCCAACCAGGCTTACATTGTTGTCTTTGTCTTCTTGTCTTCCCAGCATCCCTCCGATCTCTACTAATATACATTAACTCCGTGCCCGCATCCGTTCCATTTCTTCTCCTATGCCTGCTTGTCTTCCCGCATTCCCCCCTTGTCTTCTCGAATCCCCCCTTGTCTCCCCGCATCCATTTTAACACTACCCACATACATTTAGTCCTTGCCGCATTCATCCCTTGTCTTCCCGCATTCCTCCCTTGTCTTCCCGCATTCCTCCCTTGTGTTCCCGCATCTCTCCCTTGTCTATTCGCATCCCTCCCATATCTTTCCGCATCTCTCCTCTTGTCCTGCATCCATCTCCTGTCTTCTCGCATCCCTCCCTTGTGTTCCCGCATCTCTCCCTTGTCTATTCGCATCCCTCCCATATCTTTCCGCATCTCTCCTCTTGTCCTGCATCCATCTCTTGTCTTCTCGCATCCCTCTTATATCTTTCCGCATTCCTCTCTTGCCTTCCCGTACCCCTCCCTTGTCTCCCCGCATCCCTTCCATATCATCACGCATCCCTCTCATAGCTTTTAGCATACCTTTTCGTAACAAAAGGATTCACTTATTTAAATTTTTGAATTTCTACACTCAACCACACTTCATTCATCGCATTTAACTTTTTGTGGGTAAACTCAAAACTAACTACTCGTGAGTATTATTTAGGAAAATCCATTTTCTGTTTCCTTTCCTTTCCTGTTCGTTTCCTTGGAAACTGAAAACGAAAAGGAAAGGAAACGAATGGATTCGTTTTCAAAAATCCTAAAACGAAAAGGAAAGGAACGGATTTTCGTTTTCGTTTTTAAAGGAAAGCATTTCATCACTAATTATGCCACAATTAATTTGAAATATTTTTAAAAGTAATAAAAATTTCCGTTCAGTGATTCCAATTAAAGTCACTAACCAATTTTCAAATTCATCACCAAGTAGTTCGTCTACTTCGTCGTTGTTAGCAATTCTCATTTAAGACTCTTCATCTATTTCCATGACTTGTGGCTTTGCATTTGCATTACTTACCAATCCTCAAATTAGTCACCAAGTAGCCAGAAGAATTATAAATAGATCATGAAGAAGCCTTGTCAAATGTGTCAAATGTCAAAGGGCGAATTATATGCGAGAATTTAGGGTATTTAGTTTGTAATTCTTTTGGTATGAAGCAGGCTTAAAACAGCCGGATGAAATTGACCGGATGATCTGGACAATCTGGTTGTCGTCCGGACAATCTGGACGATTAAAAATTGCGTCCAGTGGACAATCTGGACGATAAAATTTTCATTAAATAATTGAGTAAAGCTTCAATAAATTAGAGTAACTTAAGTTTGTTTTCATAGCACAATGCCCCATTTCACTGCGGTCGAATTACAANTCAAATGTCAAAGGGCGAATTATATGCGAGAATTTAGGGTATTTAGTTTGTAATTCTTTTGGTATGAAGCAGGGTTAAAACAGCCGGATGAAATTGACCGGATGATCTGGACAATCTGGTTGTTGTCCGGACAATCTGGACGATTAAAAATTGCGTCCAGTGGACAATCTGGACGACAAAATTTTCATTAAATAATTGAGTATAGCTTCAATAAATTAGAGTAACTTAAGTTTGTTTTCATAGCACAATGCCCCATTTCACTGCGGTCGAATTACAAAGGCGGCAATGTGATTGCGCTTAAAATATTTGAAATTAGTGTTCGGGTCTATCGGCCTAACGAATTCCAAAAACTATAACAAAAATTAAATTTTTTTAAATTCTATTTAAAATACCAACAAAAAATTATTTATTATTCCGTTTAGTAAATTATTATGTACGGTCATTATGGTCCATGTCAACCTGTTTCCGAAATACTTTTAAATTGTTATTCTCAGATTAGCTAACTATACTCGAAATTACTTCGTCTATATTCACTGGTATAACCTCNACTTTTAAATTGTTATTCTCAGATTAGCTAACTATACTCGAAATTACTTCGTCTATATTCACTGGTATAACCTCGTTAAATTTGAATTTATAAGTAAGGTGGTAAGGAAAGGATTAGGAAAAGCTATAATAACTTTGAAAAATTGAGACAATTGACCTCTGAGCATGTATTTGTAGCGTTTTAGATAAAGATTGTCCATATCGTCCAGATCATCCAGATCGTCCAGACCGGACAGTTAAGTTAGTCAGCCGGACAAATGTTTTCGTCCGGCTAAATGGCTAACCGTGGTATGAAGCCATATACACAGGTAAACAAATGACTTATGATTTTCTGAAAATCCTTATCGTCTGAATTTTAGGCGCTAACTACACTGCGTTCTTCATATTTTTCGATTCATAAAATGTAATTGGCATAAGTGTGAAAATTACACAAAAAATAATGAAAAGGGTATCATTCAATGCCGATAGTCAGCACCCTCGCCCTTTCTTTTACACCTTATCGCCATCAGCACCTCATTGAGATGACAGCCTCTCAAACGCACTTGTAACATTAACATATTTATTGTTGTAACAAAAAAAAAGTATTTACTCTCAAAGGAAAAAAGGTCGCGGTGTTGGAGTGAAAGGAAACATAGCTAGTTTTTGTGAAACCAGAGGCAAGTACTTTCACTTCAACACCGCGACCTTTTTTCCTTTGAGAGTAGCTACTGAATAAAGCCCTGTCACATTGACCCCATGGCATGAAATTTTTATATTTATATAAATTACCAATGATAATCCTACTAGAAAAGCCTAATTTGGATGATTTAGGATGACCACCCATGATTGTTCCTCTTCAGTATGAGTCACAGATGAAAGTTGGAAAAAATTTCGATCCCGAGCCAGCAGGCAAAAACAAATCGATCCGATCCATTAGTGAAAAATCTAATCGATCCCGATCCACGATTTGATCCAACATCCAGAAAATCGTTCGATACAGATCCGCGATCCGAGCGAAAAATAAAAAAAACTTTCGATACCGATCCGAGATCCGAGCCAATAGACAAAAAAGTGGTCGATACCGATCCGAGAGCCGAGCTAAGTAATAAAAAAAAAATTCGATACCTATCCGCGACCCAATACATCAAAATTTCCAACGATATCGAACCGATCCACGGATCGATTATTGGATCGAGTTTTATTAACAGCACTGTCACAGACGACTCTTAAAAAAAAAATTTCATCTCGATCCACGATCCGAGCCAAGACAAATCGATACGGATCCGCAATTCGAGCCGAGTGAAAATTTTTTCGATACTGGTCCACGATCTAAGCCAACAGGCATAAAATCACTGGATATCGTTCCGCGATCCGAGCCAGCTATAAAAAAAACTTTCGATACCGATCCGCGATCCGAGCCAGCTATAAAAAACCTTTCGATACCGATCCGCGATCCGAGCCAAAAGACAAAAAAGTACTCGATACCGATCCACGATCCAAGCCAAAAATTAAAAAAATCTTTCGATACCGATCCGCAATTCTTTTTTACAACTAATTGCCGCCACATCACATGTTAGGGAAACTAATATTTGTTTTTGTTTTTTATTTTGGAATTTTGAAAAGCGAAACAATTTGGAAATTGCAAACATTTTGGAAACAATTTAGGAAATTTGGAATTCGTACACCGGGCGAGAGTGTAACATGAGTGGTGTTAGAAAGTGGTAGAATATTCTCGATACTTCTGGAAAAGGCTACATGCACATAGTCGCGACAGGGTATTTTACAAACGCAACGACGATAATTCTCAATCATGGTTACAAAGACACCTGTGCAATCTTAGACTAAATCAAGCTTACTTTTATGTAGCATAAACTAGGTTTGCGATTGAAGTAAAAGAGCGAAGCAGAGAAGCAAAGAGAGATGTCGACAGGCCCTCTGTTGAGTCAGGTGAAATTAGGGCATTCAATCACGTAATGACTAATCCCGGGATCACGGTGTATACATACTCACGAAAATCACGGGATTTGATCATGAAATTCGCTTGACCTTCGTGATTAATTTTTAACAGTTAAATCTAGTGATTCCGCAACATATTTCGATATTAGAAGAAATAAGAATTGAATATGGTTTGTTTCTAATAAGTTTGCGAATTGCTTATTACCTGATGCGGGTCTATCTTAACATTTCTGATCCTGAAGGCATAGTCGACTTTATTATTATATTTCTAACCAAAAATGTTGTAGAATTTGGTGTAACAAAGATGTAGAATTGTAAGCTGAATTGTAATTCGGCACCAGAACGTTAAAGCTATATTTCGCTTTAGCTATACTTTAAACCTGTAGCGTTACACATATATATATATATGTGTAATAGTCGCACGGGCCATCGCCTTACTCTATTTTTCGACTTGGTTCCTTTCCTCAATTCACCATCTCTCAGCATTACAGAATGGTGTGTTGTAACAAAACATGTTTAGATTATATATAAGCCAATGCAAGAAATGGAGCAAAGCAGAGAGAGGGGTCGGCAGGTTCTTTGTTGAGTTAGGTGAAGAAGATCCGCAGGGTTCATACTCTATTCTTCTATTTGAATTTTTTCTTCTGCTCACCATCTCTCAGCATTACAAAATCGCGTATCGTCACAAAAAATATCTGTTTCAAAAAGATATCCGCGAATCATTCATAGGGGCGATAAATTATCTATAAACTCACATCGTGATTGAGAAAAGTCGACTGCAAATTTTACTTACGCGATAACGAATTTGGTATTCTGGTAGATTGACGCAAAAGCCTTTATACTTAGTTTCGCGACAAGACGTTTTTCGATTTTGTAATGATGAGAGATGGCGAGTTGAAAAAAAGCTCAAATTGAAGAATGGAATATGACTCTTCGGATCTTCTCCACCTCACTCAACAGAGAACCTGCCGAACCCTTTCTCTGCTTCTTTGCTTTGCTCCATTGTTTTGCACAAGCTTGTGTCCAACCGAAACACATATTTTGTAACGATACACTATTCTGTAATGCTGAGAGATGACGAATTGAGAAAAAACCAATTCGAAGAATGGCCTATGGCCCCTGGGATCTATTCCACCTGACTTAACAGAGAAACTGCCGACCTCTCTTTGGTTATCTGCTTTGTTTTAGGTATTTACTTTGCATTATACCTTCTGCTTCTTAAGTAGTCTTCACTTTTTTAATTCAATTGCAACAAAAAGTGAAGACTGCTTAAGAATTAGATGTATTAATTTTTTATTTCAATCGCAATCGTAGCTTTTGCTATAAAAGTAAGCGCGATTGAGTCCGAGATTGGACATTTGACTTTGAAACCATAATTCAGAATTATCGTCGTCTCATTTGTAAAATTTGCTGCCGCCACTCTATGTGCATGTAGCCTTAAAAGAAAAAGTGTTGTTGGAGATGGTGCGAAGCGGAAGGTGTATGGTGAGTTGGAAGGAGGTGTAGGAGCTAGTCTAAGCTCCTCCTTTTTTGCCTGCTTTCTCTCTACTCTCCTTAGAATTCTCTCGAACCTTCGAGAAGAACAGAAAAGGAATAAAACCGACACATTTTCCACTCCTCGGTCTTCATTTTCAGTCCACGCTTCTGGAAGTCAGTTGGTGGGATCTTGAAGTCAATCTTTACTTGCCACGCTCTGTTCGTAAAAGTATAATCAATTATACTGAAGAACACGGTAAGCATTTACTAAGTTGTTGGACGAAGTTCGGTTGGATATAACCATAGTGCCTCACTTTTTGAGCCTAAAGAAATGAATGGAAGAAGTAGAATTTAAAAGCTCCTTAGATTTAAATAAGTGGGGTACTCTTTGGTTTGGTTAATTCCAATCCGGGGTTTTATTCTGAGATTGTGGTTTATGCGTTATTCCTTTAGAAAATGTGATTAGTATCTAATAAATAACTATACATTTCAGATGGTTGAAGATTCCAAGATGGAGACAGGTGAGGCAGAGACGTTTGCCTTTCAGGCTGAGATTGCCCAGCTTATGTCCCTGATCATCAACACATTCTACTCCAATAAGGAGATATTCCTTCGAGAACTCATTTCCAACTCCTCAGACGCACTCGATAAGATCCGCTATGAGTCACTTACGGATGCCACGAAGCTCGAGACTGGGAAGGATCTTTCCATAAAGATTGAGCCGAATACCGAGCTCAAGACACTCATTCTTTCTGATACAGGGATAGGGATGACCAAGGCAGATCTCGTCAACAATCTTGGCACAATTGCAAAGTCAGGCACGAAGGCCTTCATGGAGGCTCTACAAGCTGGGGCTGATATTTCAATGATTGGTCAGTTTGGTGTCGGGTTTTACTCGGCTTACTTGGTTGCAGACAAAGTCACTGTCATCAGTAAACACAACGATGACGAGCAATACATTTGGGAGTCGAGTGCCGGCGGAAGTTTCACCATTCGTCATGACAACGGACCCAGTATTGGACGTGGTACCAAGATTATCCTCCATCTAAAGGAAGACCAGAGTGAGTACTGTGAAGTAAGTTCCGAATTCGTTAAAAAACCGTTTCTAACCTTTGCCTATGGGACCTTGGAAATGCATAATTTAACATTTGTATCGGTTTGCTTCCTTTAGGAGCGTAAGATCAAAGAGATAGTGAAGAAACACTCTCAGTTCATTGGTTATCCCATCAAATTAGCTGTTGAAAAGGAACGTGAGAAGGAAGTTGAAGAAGAGGAAGGAAGTAAGCCAGAAGATGAGAAAAAGGAAGGAGAGGAAGATGATAAGCCAAAGGTGGAAGACGTGGATGAGGACGACGAAGAGGAAGAGAAGAAGGAAAAGAAAAAGACGAAAAAGATCAAAGAGAAATACATTGAAGATGAAGAGCTGAATAAGACTAAGCCCATCTGGACTCGCAACCCAGACGACATCACCCAGGAAGAGTATGGTGAGTTCTACAAGAGTCTCACCAACGACTGGGAAGATCACCTCGCTGTCAAGCACTTCTCTGTCGAAGGACAACTCGAATTCCGTGCTCTTCTCTTTGCACCTCGCAGAGCTCCCTTCGACCTCTTCGAAAACAAAAAGAAGAAGAACAACATTAAGCTCTATGTGAGACGAGTCTTCATCATGGACAACTGTGAGGATCTCATTCCAGAATATCTCAACTTCATTAGAGGTAAGATAAGGTGCAATTTATCTTTTGTGATCTGTATCTAAGACTGTCTATTGACAGGTGTTGTGGACAGTGAGGACCTTCCTCTCAATATTTCCCGAGAGATGTTACAACAGAATAAAATCCTCAAAGTGATTCGTAAGAACTTAGTGAAGAAGTGTTTGGAGCTCTTTGACGAGATTGCAGAGGACAAAGAGAACTTCAAGAAGTTCTACGAGCAGTTCCAGAAGAACCTCAAATTGGGCATCCACGAGGACACACAGAACAGGAAGAAACTAAGTGAACTTCTTCGTTACCAAACCTCTGCTTCCGGAGACGAGATGTGTAGTCTCACAGACTATGTCTCTCGTATGAAGGAGAACCAGAAACACATCTACTATATTACTGGAGAGTCTCGTGATGTTGTATCTAATTCTGCCTTCGTGGAGCGTGTTCGGAAGAGTGGATTCGAAGTCGTATACATGACTGAACCCATTGACGAGTACGTCGTCCAGCAGCTCAAGGAATTTGATGGGAAGCAGCTCGTGAGTGTCACAAAAGAAGGACTCGAGCTCCCTGAAGACGAGGAGCAGAAGAAGAAGTTCGAGGAGGCCAAGGCAAAGTTCGAAGGACTCTGTAAAGTCATGAAAGATATTCTTGACAAGAAAGTAGAAAAAGTCGTCGTGTCCAACCGGTCAGTATTTTCTCAATCAAACCTGTCCTCATAACTTTTTTTTTTAGTAGAAAAAATTAATTTTGGATGTTTTTATCACTCAGATTGGTTGACTCTCCTTGTTGTATTGTGACATCGCAATATGGCTGGACAGCAAACATGGAACGGATCATGAAGGCTCAGGCTCTTCGTGACTCTTCGACAATGGGGTACATGGCAGCAAAGAAACATTTGGAAATCAATCCAGAGCATCCCATTGTGGAGACACTTCGTCTCAAAGCAGATGCGGACAAGAACGACAAGTCAGTCAGGGATCTCGTAATGCTCCTCTTCGAAACGAGTTTGTTGAGCAGTGGGTTCAGTCTCGAGGATCCTGCTGTAAGGACAGAGCCTAATGTCTTGTCTTAATATTGTTTAACTCTTTTCCATTCTTTGCGTTTAGGTCCATGCAACTCGAATCTACAGGATGATCAAACTAGGTCTTGGGATTGATGAGGACGAGATCCCTACGACGTCTGCTTCTGAGACTGAGTCTAAGGAAGACATCCCGTCCCTCGAAGGAGAAGATGACGCTTCCCGTATGGAAGAAGTCGACTAGCTCTCATCTCCAACAATCTACTCTCAAAATTAAATAACTTCAACAACATCACTCCTTTCCCTTCCAACATTTTATATTATTCTTTATAAATAATAACTTCCATGTTTCAATACAAATATTGTAACTAAACCTCTTATGTTGGGAGTTCCCAGTTTCGACTTAGGCCATAGTAAATAGTAAAAAAAATTTCAAATTTCCTTACTAAAAAGATGATTTGATCAAGTCTGAAATGAGTTTTTGTATCGATACTTCGCCTACGGTGTGTTTGAAGAAGAGCTCTTCTAGCTCATGACTCGACATTCGCTTCAGAGTTGAGAAGATGAGTAGGAGTTTCCCAAAACGGATCTTATTCATTGGACTTTTGGCAGCACAGTACTCTTGGAGCATGAGGATTGTCTGGTCCTGTAGAAGTTCTACACGGAACTCAGATCCAAGTGTCACCACTTCTGCATAAAGAACTCAACATTAACAAGACAAAATATGATTTAGCAGGATGTGGGATGAAAAGTTCGGATATGACCTTGACCTCCTAAGTTAATTCTTTTCTCAATTATTAAAAAATAATTAACGAACTTTGACATTTCATATTTGAATTCACTTAAGAAATTGTCGGCGCTTTTCTTTCCAGCGATGAATAGCAGGTGAGTTTTATTAAAATAAAAAAAATCGGGTTTTAGTACGGTAAATATATGGTGCAGAAAGGTTGAGCAGTCGGCCATCATTGTTTATGGCGGGAACTCCTGATTGATTCCCAGGAAGCCCAGGGCCAAGAAGCTTTTTCTTTTCAAGATTACCCGCATAGAATCTCAAATTTTTTAGAGATTAAAAGCACGTGCTATCCAAGCTTATGGAAAGGTTGTTTCTGGTGACTTGTGAACACCCTAAAAGGTTAATGTATACTCCAATCCTCTGCTTGTCATCTTCATTCAATCTCCATCTCACATCCATTTTCATCTTAATTTTCACTTTCAAGTTAATGTATACTCCAATTTAAAATACAAGAAAAAGCAAAGGTAATGGGTGGAGCCCAATTTCAAATTCAAGNAAGTTAATGTATACTCCAATTTAAAATACAAGAAAAAGCAAAGGTAATGGGTGGAGCCCAATTTCAAATTCAAGAAAAAACAAAGTTAATGGGTGGAGCTAAACTAAAATGAATTTGGGTCTTAGTCGTATTTTGTTGGTTTGGGGAGAGTGAGACCATCTCTTAACATTATACTCTCATCTTCATCTAGAGCAAAAGTTGGATTGAATCCAACTTTTGCTCTAGATGAAAACTCACCTCCCTCCTCCCTTTATTGAAGGTAGGATGAAATAAGAGTTGAATGAAAAGCGAGTATATATTGCAAAAATGACTAGCAAGATGAAGATGAGAAGTAAATGCAGATCGAATGAAGATGAAATTCTGGAGTATACATTAGCCTTAAACGATCGTGAAAGTGATTTGACAGGAAAACGGCAAAATAAAACTATTTGAATGAAAAAAGTAACTAATTTAATTTTAATGTGTTCGGATGGCAAAAATTATGATAATGAAAAATTGTATAGGAAATAACATTAGAAATTTTTTAGATTTTACCAAATTGATAAAAAATAAAAAATATTTGACAAGAATTAAAGTTGACCAATTTCTGTGAGAAAAATTAGCATTGGCTAAAAAATTACAGCAGCATTATGTAAATTTTTCCAATTTAGGAAATACTCTGCTTTCGGGCACTATGAGGAAACCGAGTTAGAAACTACACTTATTAGGGTATTGAGAAATTTTGAAAAATTTCTGACCTACTGTAGAACCAAAAATGAAAAATTCCTGAACACTTTCACCAACTCTTTCCCCGCCAAAATTTCAGTGCAGGCAACCAATAAAGTGACGCCTAGGGTAGCTTTCTTAAATTAGTTAAATTTGTTGACAATATTAAATTTCGTTATATTCAACCACTCATGATCTCCTCCACTAACAATTTAAATTCTTTGAATTGAATATTTGCATAATCAAATTAATAAAGTAGTGTTTAAAGTATTTTATATTTAAATATTCTGGTTTAATTAGAAAAGCTCATTTCCAACTTAATTTAAAGAATTTTGTACACAAGATTGTCAAAGCTTAATCTGAGTTACAAACATTTCAGAGTTAAATGGATCTGTTCATCCTCAGAAAATATTAAATTCTGAATATTTCATTTCAGAAACGCTCAAAGTAACTTTTAGTATTTACTTCACAGAGTGCGACCGGGTAGCAATCAACGTTAACATGATATTGATTGAAATTTGCAGTTCTCATTTCGCTGTACACCGTTCAACAAACAGTAGTTATGAAGTCGCTCATTCTCAGAAACCATTCAATTAATTTAAGGGTTTTGGAAGAATAAATTCATAATTTAATGTTTACAAATTTGAACCTAAATTCTGAGAGTTAATTTAATTAAAACTGATTTTTAAAATCTAAAATTCTTTAATTCCTTGTCCACCAATTTAATTAAGCAAATATTCAATTGAAAGAAATTTAATGTAGTAAATAAACTTAACTAATTTAAAAAAACTGCCCAAGGCGCCAATTATATTCATTACTGGTTGTCGGCTCTGAAATTTTGACGGGAAACAAGTTGGTGAAAGTGCTCAGGGCTTTTTTTGTGGTTCTACAGTAACTAAGACAACCATTCGGATTTTATCGCACCAAAAATTGGTTCTGTACGAATTGTTGTCATGAGAAACAAAAACGTGACGAAATATTTTTAAATGACTTTTAATTAACAAAGAACGGTCCCAAATTTTCTCCCAAAAATCTCCCATGCCAAACACCAAAACTGCGCGACCCTATAAAGCGAAGCGACAACAAATGGTATCCATGGACCCTGGTGAAAATGTAGTTTCTAATTAGCAAGGTTTTCTTATACTTCCTAACTTGAGAAAATTTCCATTCTTTTATTTTGTAAACGAGCTTTTCTGCGCAGCTGTGAAAAATTTAACAAAACTGCAAATTTGTCTTTATGCTTATACCAAACTTCAGTATTTGAGATTCAAATTTTCCGAATTGGCATTGAGAATTAGAATTGGACAATTGTCCAATTCCATCACTCTTAAACTCTACTTCACATGTTAAAGAAAATATGGAGTGATGGTTTAAGTGAGTGAGTTCTTGCTCTTGTTGGATCCCGAGTTCACCGGTTCGAAGCAAAAATTCACTCAAACCATCACTCCATACTTCCTTTAACATATGAATAAGAGTTTAAGAGTAATTGTTAAGCATATATACAGGGTCCATAGAATTAAGTACCATATGGCGAAAGCACAAGGGTTAAAGCATATGCCAAAAAAATGTGGTGTTCCTACTTCTCTCTTTCATTCTTGTTTCTCCAGAGATTTGCGCGCGTACTCTAACAACCGACAACCCAATCAAACATTCGATTACTTGTTTCATTTCAATCATTTATTACAACAAAATCACGCTCATCAGATCATCTTCTCTTGGTTTAATCTCGACTCATTAGCTTGGTAATTGAATTAAATCATCAAACTGCTCATACCATCAGTAGGTTTACGCACTTGGAGGTAAAGTTTAATAAAATTTGTATGAACTTACATCGTAAAAAATAATTTGATTAATTTAAAA
>NIPM01000307.1:63375-104367 GCA_002738285.1 Holacanthella duospinosa
AAGCTAAAAGTAAATCAAAGAATAAAGAATTATCTGAATCACAAATTAAACTTTTTAACTTCAAAGCCTAAAAATTAAAATGAGAAGACGCGCACATCTCTAAATTAAAAACAGAACAACTTTCGGCGAGAACTTCGTGGGCTCAATGCTATTTGGTTCGAGAGTAAGTACACATTGAAGAAGTGAGTTAGATGTGAGTTAGCATGGAGTGAGATCGGGGGTTTCAACCCCCTAATTTTTTATACATGGCTTTTGCAGTTAACACTTTCTCCATGTGTACTTATTTCTGCGGGACCCTGTAGAAGAAAAGACCTCTTGTTAGAGGTCTTTTCTCTTAGCAACCTTAGTAAAGCCCTTGAGGTGAATGTAAAGAGTTCGAATGTCATTAGTGTAGTAATTGTTCAACCCTGATTCTCATGAGTGTTGTGAAATGAGTCATCTGAGTCAATAAATGGTGTTGAGAGGACCTCCTTCGGATGCCATTGGGGTGGGACAGAGTAGAGAGAATCAGAGAAGAAAGTCAGGGAAAGTCAGACTCATTTTCTCAAAAAAAAAATAGAGAAAGAAGGCTTTCTCCGTTCTTTTGTTCGGGTCTGTCTGCTTATGCCTTTTTAGTGGTTTGTGGTGTGAAGAGCACCGGGTGTCAGTGACACTTGGACTCTCATCACACACACTCTACCACTAATGGCTAAACAAACACTTTACACTTTCCTTGTCACATTTCAATTAGGATTCTTTAGATTTGAGAAATTTTTATTGAGGGAAAATTATTAGGAAGAAAATGGAGTAGCTAATGTTTCTGATATTTAGTAATTGATTAATGAGTAGTCTGAGTCCTGTTGGAATGGGTGGATTTAGGACTTTGTGACTGGACCAGGTGTCAGAGGTCCCATACATACATTTCATGTCATTTTACAGAAATATCTCCTTCAAAAGTTGACATGTCATACTTTCCCCTCCAGACTACAATCCTATCATTAAATTCACTATAAACACCAACACCCTCACTCATTTTCATTTTCAATACAAACTATGAAATACTTTTCCCAAAAAGTTATAGAAAATGTATCTTAAATTTAATTAGACAAATTATATAAATTATTATATAATTTATTGTGGTTATGGAACTTTTGATGTTTCCATTCTTGTTTAGAATTGCTACAAATGGACTCACCATCTCGTTTCATGTTCACCTTTAAACATTTTTTGAAGCGGCAGGATTGGCACTGATTTCGGCGTGTGACATCGACGACACAGTTTCCTGACTCTTTGCAAACATAGTCTAAATTTCTGTTATATAAATAAAGGGGTAATGGGATGAATAATTTGCGTATGGAAAAGTATTTCCGTAATTGGCTGACCTGCGAATAGATCTTTTGAAGAAACCGCGACAGCCGTCGCAAGAAGGAACTCCGTAGTGCTTCCCTGAGGCCTTGTCACCACAGACACGACACTCCACTTCCCGCAATGTCCCTCCACACTCCATTCTCATTCGTCAGAGAGATCTGAATAAGTAATCAAGAACATAATTATCATGTCTCAAGTCTTCCATTTCCAAATCCAACCCATTAAATATTCTCAATAACCACCCCAATAATGGGAAAGAGTTGACTTTTCCGGACGATGGATTATGGATGGGAATTGGTCACGACATCCGACTTAATCAATTCCTCAGATAACACAGTTACCACTCAACCATTATGTCTTAATCTACGAAAAACCATATTATATGAATTCACTCAATTTCAACTTTATTAGTTCCCTACATTCTCAACTAAACTAATCACAGGAGTAAAACAATGAATTTTGCATAATTATATATATTTGTTTGACAGTTAGCGTAGCCCTTTCCGTATCTTGGCGTGTTGGATGAAGCGAAGACTTCTTGCCTTGATGTCCAAGCGACCGGGCACTTTGAGGTCAATGATGTCTTCATCTACAATCCACAAAAGATCATTAGAATAATTTAGTAGAGAGCCCTTAAAAAACTACTCATATGATTGAACCTGCATCAGAGTCTCCGGAATCTGCACCCGCTGATCCAGCGGATCCAACACGATAAAGACGTGGTGGGAGCGGTGGTTCCTTTACAAAGAGAGCATAATTCCGCTGCGCTTCTTGCTTTTTCAATTCTCCCTTGAGCTTGGAGTTCTTTTCTACAAGTCTCTGGACATTATCTTTGATCAAGTGTAATGTGTTGTTGGCATTGGGTTTGAGATGATGCGCTACTTTCAGACGCTCCAACTGTTCTAAAATTCGTAGTGTCCCGAGACGCATACTTACAACCGTGTCACCAACACTTGCTAGCTCTTCATCCAATTTTTTGGTTTCATCATTTGTTCCTTGAATTGCATGTGTGAACTGAATTGCACGGCTTTCAAACCTAGACAACAAGAACTTGGTGTCCTATAGACATAATCATTACAGACGGTGGACTGAGAAGGGGTCTTACTCTTTGGTCACACTGTGCCCCGTGTATGAGAAATGAGCGAGGAGGATGTAGAGTTGCCCTTTTTGGTGAATAAGCGCATTCATCATATCTTCTTTGGAAGCAAGTTCAAGACGTAAGCGCTCTCCAAGTGACATGACACTCTGGAACCGAAGAGGAATGTGTGTCAAATTTGGAACACGCATCGTTTCCACCAGTTTCCGTGCGCGATCTTGAAACTTTTCAATTTCCGCTCTCTTGAAACGGATTATCTCAGCAAACGCTTTTGGACCAATCCCCGTCGCCTGGAAACTTGAACGAGCAGTTTCGAATTCTCGGCGTGTTCTCCCAGCAGCCGCGAGGTTTGCTGAAGATTCCAATACTTTTCTCACAGCCGTTTTCATTTTCACCATTTGGAGCCGACGGTGTCGACGGTTTTCTGAAGCTTCTTTTTGTGTCACAACCAAATTACGGACGGCCGAATCTCGAAACTGTTAGATTTTAATTCGTTGAAGGTTATAATTAGAGGTGAGCTTCGAAAACTCGAAGACTTCGACCGAAGTCTTCGAAATATTGAATTTTCTAGACAATCTTCGACGAAGTCTTCGATCGAAGTCTCGAAGGTTAAATTTTACAATTTGACTTACACACGTTTTCATTCATTTCATAAAATGATTTCACTTGTTTGTTGTTCTTTGTTTGAAAATTTAAAGAAACTACTTAACTTTCTCCATCATAACTTAAAACGAACGGGTTACATTTAGAAATACTAAAATCTACTTTGCGTTTAATTTTATTTGTTATAGAAATAAAATTCTAATTTCTCAATTTACAACGTAATGTAACGTTAAAATGGTTTCCGCTTGTTACTACTATTTGATTAGACACCCCACATGCAAAACCTTCGAACCTTCAATCGAAGCTTCGATCTTCAGTTTTGTTTTTTTAGTTCCCTTCGATCTTCGATCGAAGGGAAAAAATGCCCTTCACAGCACCTTTAGTTATAATGAAGGTAAAATAAAAGTAGTGTAAGAGAAATTGTTACAGATATTGCTTCATTTAGTGTCTTTTCGAGATCAGCCAACTCCTTCTTGAATATTTTTGATTGGTCTTCAATGGTGGAAATGATGGGATAGTACTTGCCTCGCTCTTCGTGCAGAACCGACTCAATGTCTTCGTATTTATTATGAAGAATATTCGCAGTCTCCAATTTGATTTTCATTTTCTCCCTAAGGCTCTCGTACTTGTGGAAGCCAGCGACTGCTTTCATTTCCCAAGGAAGTGTCCCTGGACGTGGCCATCGCTCAATCTCGTCAACCATGGCCTCAGTAGTTTCTAATTTCTTCCGTTTTTGTGCTAAGCCGTGGATGTAGAGGTTGAGACGACGAGAGATGTCGAAGAGTTTGTCATCCAACCATGGAATTGCAATCTAATAATGTCTCACATCATTGTCTCAAATTCGTTTGAAACTTATTGAAAATGAAAGACAGAGACCTGGCCGGTGCGATCCGTCATAGCCAATTGGAAATCTCGATGCGCCCGAAGAGCTTTCTGCACTGCCAGTTTCTCTGCGCCAATGGCTTGAGTGAGGTCATTCCGAAGACTCTCTGTCTCAGCATACAGGTCATTCAGAATTGAATGCGCACCCACTGTTGACTCTTCCAATTCGTCTTTCAACACGCGATTGTACAATTCTACAAGGAACCCAAATGTACAGGGAATTCAAATAAACTTTTTAAACTACCCACACCTTTCAATTGAATCTTGACTGTGATGGCATCCAATTGCTCCTGGAGTGGGATCGCATCATCTTGATCATCGAAATTGAATTCTTCGACTTGGGATTCAGGTTTGGACACCAACCGTCCAAAATCACTCTTCTTTCGAACAAGCATTGCCAAAAAATAAAAAATACCCAAAAACTAACAATAAATTATGCCAAAATTTTGTAAATTTCAAAAATGATTGAAATGTTATAAAGTAAACTTTTAGAAAAAATGACCACAACAACGCAACGCATTGATGAAGACTAAACAGTAAAATAATTAATGATTTCTTGTTAATTGGGGTACCTTGACAATTTCCTCATAGCACGTGCCATGCATGGGGAAATTGTAAACGAGATAAACTTAATGTAAACTTAAAGTAATGCATTAAATCCTTATTATTGTAAAGTAAGTTATTGTTTGTCGGATCATGATTTTGTAGTTTGGGTAAAGAGATTCTCTGTTGCGTTGTTGGTGAGATTGTTCAAAATCCTTTCCATTGTTGAAAGTGTGTCTGATGGTGGGGTTTGTTAAGTTGAATTTAAGGAGTTTCTCGTTTCCTTTGTTAAATTCTGAGTCAGATAGGGGGAAGTGGCGTCAGGTGTGGTTCACCTGTGTCTCCACATGATTTAATGAGATGGTAATTATATATGATTTAACAGGTGCTGGCTTGAAGTGGATTCATAATTGAGGGCCTTCTCAAGGCCCTCCATAGGGGAGGACACAGGTGAGAGTTCACACTCATGATATAATATTATTTAACTTACTCCCAGAGTCATTACATCAATTTACATCTTCATTCCAATTAAATCACAAACATTCAAACACATTCACTTACAACTAACTAACCTCCATTTATACATATAGCTTCCGTGGATTTCCCTCAGATTGTCTAAAGATCCTCTTTTACGTCAAATTGTGTTTGTGTAAAAACCGAGAGAGATTTTACGAAATTGTATCCTCTCTCATTGGTTAGAGTCACTAAGCCCATCCCACTTGAGTGAGATTCTGTAAAACTCAATCTTTACAATCTCACGCAAATCCACGCAAGCTATTGGTAGACCCCTAGTGTCTTGCCAAATTACAAATTTAAAACTCTTCCACTAACTTTCACCACCTATTTTTTTCATTTTAACTTCAGTATGTTCCACATTAAAGATTGATCTTCTTTCTTCACCTTTTCCCAAAAAGATACTGAATTTAATTTATTTTTGACTCTGAAGATTAGGTTATTAATCTAAGTTTTTCTTCAGATTTCACCAATGCATATTATGTGAACGTGATGGACCATCACTGTCCTTGAGTAAGAATAAAGTTTCTAACCTGAACTGAAATGCACGCAACTCAGCGCTAATTTTTAAAATGCTTGTATTTTTATGTAAACTTATTCTTACCCAAGGACAGTGAGTGATACATAAACTGCAGTGTTGAATTCTGAATATAACGAATTTCATAAATACACTAATCTTTAGAGTCCAGAACAAATTAAATTCATTATCAGAAATTTATGAAAACGAACCTGCTGTGAGGTATTTTCAAGATCTTATTAAGTTTTGAGGTTAATCTAAATCCTTATCACTAAGGATCAATCAATCAATGGTTGAAGTAGTGATTAAATGAAATAAATACTAATTGCCCAACCCACTCCCTTAACTTCTCAAGTTGTTGTCAATTTGTTGCGTGTTGGCTAAGTTTTTCCACTTTTTGATTCTACGTGTGCATTAACTCACCTTGGTCAGTTTTAGGGAAAGGTGAAGAAAGCACGGTAAATTTTAATGTGGAACATACTGTATGTACCATTAAAAATTTTGTCTACTGCCATTGGTCTAATTAAAGTTTTTTTTTTGCTAGACAGGCGTTGATAAAAAGTTGAAGGGAATTTGATTGATAAAGTAAATTTGATGACTGGGTTTGCTTACCTTAGGTGGTTCGGATAGGGAGTAGTTGTGAGAGTGATGTAATTTCTAATGGTTTTGAAAGTTGGTTATTGTTAAGAAGTGAGTTGAAGGATGTGTTTGATAAAAGTGAAAGTGTTTGAGTAAAATTGTGAGAAAAGAGAGTGAAAGTGGGTTGTGGGAAAGTGGATAAAGAGGGAGGGTATGAAGTGAACAAATCATGCTTTCTCTCCGCCTCTTTCTCAACATAGAGCATGGGATTCGACGCCTTGATTTCATCCTCTCTTCCAGGTGAGAGAATGAGGAGAGGTCAGAGACAGAAGGGCATCCTTACCAACTTCATTAAATCATATCTCTTTTCTTCACTTCCTCATCTCAGATTCTCTCTGGCTGGACTGGATAGAAGTACATTTCCTAAATCTAAAGGAAGATCTGCCCAAGTCCATGTTCGACTTGCCTTTGATGAATGGAGACAGAGGGTCAGTGAGGTTGATGAGATGGGACAACGGACAGAGTTGGTGACAAGGACTTTGGCAAAGCCTAAGAAAGCTCAGTTGGTAAGAAAGGTCTTTCCACAGCTGCCTCTCCAGGGGGCCGCTCTTCCCTTGCTTCTCAAACAATTGCTCCCATTCATCAACTTTTTTCTTAGCGACTTTTTTTGAGACGACCGAATTCGGAGCAACTCATTTTCTCTGCCATCAAGACAGTCAGGAGGATTCTTCACCCAAAATAATTCCTTAGGAAAACCAAGAGTGTCGGATCTTCGGATTTCATGTTCCAAGAACCAGTTGAGAAGAACCAGTCAGGAGCACCGCACACAGTCACACCACGACCTTTTCAAATAACTCTCTACACAGAAAGTTTAGTTAATGGAAATGAGTGAAGACTACGCAGAATCAGTTCCTTACTACCCGAATCCAATCAAACCGGAAAGGATTTCTCCAGATCCTACTCCTTATGACTACTACACAGAGTCCAGTCTGAATTTCTCTGACGATTCTTCCCAGAACGGTACCACAGTCTCGAGACCATTGAACAATGCTCACAATTTGACCAATTCTACTACACCCAATCTCACTTTCAACAAGAGACAGAGGAGGAACACAGGGAGAAAGAAAAACTCAGGGAGAAAGTCATCATTTGATGACATTCACAACCAGGTGAGAAATTATAAGATTCCATTTCCTTTTTCGATATTTTGTTAGTCTTTCATCTCCTCTTCAATTCCCAACTAATTAAGTGAGTCTCATTAAACGGATATCACTCACCAGCACATGAAACAACAAAATTTGGCAAATTGACAAAAGTTTTTTTTTGATTAGAGTGAGAAATTTTTATTTGAGTAGGACTGAGTAGGTGTCTCTAACTCAAAGTTCTTCAACAATTTGAGCTTAATTGTTGAGTACGTTTGACTCGTCTTCTTCTCTTTCATTGTCATCGGGTTTCTGTGGGTGAGCAGCGAATCACAGCCAACATTCGGGAGAGACAGCGCACACAGTCTCTCAACGATGCTTTTGCTTCTCTTCGGAAAATCATACCCACTCTTCCTTCGGACAAATTATCCAAAATACAGACTTTGAAATTGGCTTCTCGCTACATTGACTTTCTCTACCAGGTAACTCTATTTAGACAAATTATTAAACAATCCCAAGTGTTAAACTTTCTTGTCTTTCCTTTAGGTTCTTCATACAGAACAACAAGACACAACACTCAATTCAAGTTTCCTGGCTCACGAGCGCCTCTCTTACGCTTTCAGCGTCTGGCGAATGGAAGGGGCATGGGAGCAGCAGCAACAACAATAGTAAATTACATGAATGGAATTAGCAATAATTATTATTTATTTTTGTCAAAACCTTCTACAGGAGCAAAAATTATGAGAATTATATTTTGAAATTTTTGATTTACTGGTAAAAATGTAAGTTGAAAGGGGCATGTATTAGGAGATAGTAAGTTTGGTAATTGTATTTGGTGAGTATGGGATTGTCCGTGGGAGCCGTGGCAGTCGTCTCGTCATTTTCTCGTTCCGCCAAATACTTTGGGTGCTCCGCTTCACTGGTAATGAATATTAGACTCCTCGCTTTCTCGGAGAGGATCCGATTTCAAAGAAAAAAACATAACTTCATCTCCCCTTGTCCCACATTATCCTAAATCCGACTTCAGCTGCTCCCTATCACCCCAGAGACAACCTAGGCAGTTTCGGACTCATTGCTTATCTTATCAGAAGGAAAAACAATAGCCAAGAGCCAATGGATGAGTAGTTCAATTCAACCGGAAGTCATCTTACTTTTTGTTTTTCATTACAACTTCTAATGACGTCTTTCCTTGCATTTTAACTTATACCGTTTCAGTTCCCACAAACCAAACACTCTTACACACAACATGACTAATTTCCGTTTATAATACTAAGAAACACTTGCAGAATCTACTCATCTACTTGACGTCAAGTATGAATAAAAAAATAGTAAGGATACAGGGGCATTATTACACATCCTCGGCTTAACTAGTTTTTTTTAAAGACAAGTAAAGCTTTGGCTGATTTAGCCTCACTTTAATATTTAGTTTTTGGTTTTGGTTTTGTCATTTTTATCCGTTTTGGCAAAGGACTGAGACACTCATCTTCTTCTACTTATTTAGATCCTTCAGATTTTTATTATTGGGAATTGTCTGTGATGCGATAGAGAGTTGTATTTAGAGTATAAATGGGTCCAACTAATGGTGGGTCATAGCGGAATTGGTTGGAAGCATAAATAGTTAGTAGATGAGAATGAGAACCGGATGTCAGACTCCTTGGCTATACATTATTAGAACTTAGATGTCAAGGTAAGAAATAAGGATAACTAAATTACGAGACTCAAATAAATTTACTTTCTCTGAGCCTCAAAGAAAGGTGAAAGTTTGAGAGTCCATGTTGTTTTTCTTATCCAATGGAAGAGGTTTCAATTACAGGGTGAACCAACTTAATCCGGGCCTTCTTTCTTCGCCTTTCACAAAAAACGGCTTGGGGCAGGCGATAGACAATAGTAAATGATGGAAGTGAAGTTAATTTTATTGTAATCACTATAAAATATCTGTTCCGATGCAAAGCAATGGAGCAAAGCAGAGAGACAGAGAGAGGAGGGGTCGGCAGGTTCTCTGTTGAGTCAGGTGGAATAGATGCCAAGGGATCGTACCCCATTCCTCTAGTTCCTCATTCTCTCAACTACCCATCTTTCAGCATTACAGAATCGCCTTTCTTTAAATTAATGGATTTTTCCAGAGGAATGTTTTCTCAAACACACGCTAACTTCATTCCTTACAACTTTTCTATTTCGCGCTCTTTTTTTGGTGAAAGCGACTTTCTACGGCCCGGATTAAGTTGGTTCACCCTGTATTACTCCTTCAGTTTTTTATTACTTTGTCGGTAGAAAGTTCACCAGAGTGAAAATAAGTGATGAGCACAGGGAACCCGAGACCGCATTGGAAAACCATGACCTCCGATCTTAGGATTAGAATCCGAAAACCTCATCAAAACCTTACAACTACTGCTTCAACAATTTAAATCTCAAATCGGGGTCAAGGCAGCTAAGCGGCTCACAATCGTAATAAAACATGAAAAAACCAATCCTCCCTCATACTGTAAAATCAAAACCAAAAAATATCCCTAAATAAAAATATTTAACTTAGATAATTACAATTGAACCAAATTAAAACTCTAATGGATATTTATAAGGAATAATGTCATTTTCAAGCATTTTTCATGATGATTACAAATTTCGTAATCATTTTTGGAGCAAGGCCTCTTAAGGGTCAAACGTTACGTATTTACCTTATTACCTTAGCGATAGCAAAATCAATAAAAACATAGCAAAAAAACAATTTCCTATTTTTTCACTACTATTCTGTGGCTACAATAATTTATTTAATGTTTTCATTATCAACATGACTGCTCCTTCCAAATGAACACTGCTACGCTTGTTTAGCGGACGTTGCCCCAAAAATAATTATAACATTCGGAATCAGCATGAAAAATGCTTCAAAATCAAAAAAAATTTTCAAAATTTCTTCGGGCCCCGTTTCCTTCAATTGTTTCAAACCTAATGACTATAAATAAAAGCTGCTGTTCCCACGGTTGCTTGCTTATCTATTTACTCCACAACCCCGTTCGGATTCGGATTTGATAGAATTAGTTGAGTAGTTTTTATATTATAGTCGGATTTCATCTAGTCACTATTGCGTCCCCACCCACTAATGGTTCCTAACATGTATGTTACTTTCTAAATTTTTCAAATTTTCTACCTAAGAAGTTATTTAACCATCACTCTGTTATTTCTCATCTCAGCCAAGCGAAAGCGATACCGAGAAAGTTGGCAACAACGTGCGCTTTAATAGATACTTAGGCACTGCCTGGAATAACTTGGTGCAAATTTGGAACACTTAATAGAAGAATTAAAAAAGAAGAATTTTTTTTAGAAAACCACGAATGTTTCTAAACTTCAAATTAATATTAGTATTTTAGATCTATTCATTTATTATGTTGCGAACACATTATAGATCTGTGTTATCCGTCCGTCCGTCCGTCCGACCGTTTGTCGATGCTCTAACTCAAAAACTAATTGCCTGATAGAAATGCGGTTTTCACTATTCGATAGCTCATGCACTAAGAACGAACAAATTCGAAGAGGAGCCATGCGCATGCCATATCCATTAACTCTGACCTATTTTTTTTTCTCCCGAAACTCAATTTTGGCTTTAAGGGAATTTACATGTTAAATAGTAACTAGAATATTTCGATAACCAATGGATGGATCGATATGGGGTTTTCACTACAGGATAACCCATGCCTCTGGTCGTTACCAGACCTCGGACATTACCCGACCTCGGGCTTTACCGGAACCCGGGCATTACCCGGTCTTGGGCATTACCCTACCTCGGTCGTTATCCGACCTTGGGCATCACCTTAACTTGGGCATTACCCGACCCCGGGCATTACCCGACCTCGAAAATTACCCGACTTTGTACATTACCCGAACTCGGGCAATATCCGACCTCGGGCATTACCCGACCACGGGCAGTACCCGTCCCCGGGCATTACCCGACCCCGGACATTACCCGACCCCGGGCATTACCCGACCCGGGCATTACCCAACCCCGGGCATTACCCAACTCCGGACAATACCACACTCCGTGCATCAGCCGACCTTGACTGTACAATATGACAGGCAATACCCGAGACCGGGTATTACCCTAAACCAGACATACCCGACCCCGAGCATAATCCGATCCGGACATTACAATATGCCGGGTATTACCCGAGCCCAGACATTACCCGTCCCCGAACATAACCCGACCCAAACATTACGCAACCCAAGACAATCCCCGACTCCTGGAACGACCCTACCCGACATCACCCAACTCCTAGCATTACCCGACCCCGACTTTACAATATGCCAGGCATTACCCTACTCCCGGTATTACCACGTCCTGTCTACCGCAAAATTTGCCGCTCTACCACCCAAAATCCCTTTATATCGATCTACCGTTCACATTCCGCCCGGCGTTTTAGCACTGCAACACATGGATACTCCGTTTACAAAGGTTTATTTTATTCTGACTTTGAATTTCCAAAGGAACAGTTCCGCATTTCCCAATTTGCCATGGCAGTAACTTTTCTACAGGACAAACCGTGCGACTCGTTTGGCGCAACCAAGAATTTTCTATCCGAGATATGTGCCAAATAAGACGCACTTAACACGAGGGATGTCGTTGCCAAACCCAACTTTTACGTGTTTTTTTCATTGTTTTTAATGTGCTACATGTCTCCCAGTTTCGCCTGAGTCAGACTCACTTACTATGGGAGTCATGACTCTGACTCTCTAAACGTTAGGAGTCAACTAACAGTCATGACTCCGAGAGTTGACTCCAAACGTTTAGAGAGTCGGAGTCATGGCTCTGACTCCTTGATTTATGGAAGTTGACTCTGAGTCAGAGTCATGGCTCTGATTCCGGGGTTACGTAGTACAAAATATGGAAAATCGGGTAGGGTAAACTGAAGTAAATATATTTATTTATTTAACGATGGAAGTAGATGAAAAAAAATAAGGAAAATAACTCCGCCAGGTCCATTTGCACATGTTGGAAAAAGAGTCATGACTCTTGAGTCTGGAAGTTAACTCCCAGAGTCATGATTCTGACTCCAAAACACGAAGTAGTCAGTCATTAAATGACTCCCACTTCCAAAACCTTGAGAGTCAGTCATAGTCATTACTCCTGAATAGAATTAGAATAAGGAGTACACTACTGTTTTTACACTTGACGAATGCATAACTTTTACAAACTTAAAGTTATTTATGTAATATTAATATTCTTTGAAGAAGTCAGCTCTGGTTCATCGAATTAAAGAGGCTTGGTAGAGGACCAGGGAGAATATGTCTCTGCTCAATGTTTTAAGCTATTTCTGTTTTCTTTATTTTTGTATGAATATATACGTAAATTGTCTAAATAGGCGTAAGGACACGCTCAGGTGTTTAAGTGAGCATGGGAGTAAAATTAGAATTCTTATGCAAGAATTAAGTTTGGAGGCGAAAAACTGTCGTGCGTCAAACATGGCGCAACGTTCGGTTGAGAATTTTGGTTGCATCGAAAGAGGCGCACAACCTGAAATACCACCTTCAAATTTTTCAGGGCCTGTAGGATTAAAAAGTCTTGCTTAGAATTTTTGGTAAGATGAAATCAGTACAACTGGTTGAACCATACATGGGCATGTTAACTGCCCTCCTGCCGTCATGAACCAAGCCTGCCCTCCTGCCCTCGTACCCTCACGGATCAGCCCTGCCCTCGTGCCCTCACGAATCAAGTCTGCCCTCATGCCTTCACGAATTAAGTCTGCCCTCATCTAGAGAGCAGGAGGGCAGGAGAGCTTTGTTCATGTAAGAATCAAAACGGGAGAAATATTCCGATGCAAATAAATCGAATCATTATGAAATTGGCGTTGGAACAAGGGTCTAGACCCAGACACAAAGAAGAGGACATGAGAACCAAAAAAATGATGACAACGTACTTTCAAGTTGTAATGTTGTATTTCTAAATATTATTACCGTGTTTTTGAGAACTTGGAATTTTTTGATAAAATCAAACAAACGCATTTGTTCATGATGTTCATGCTGGTTTAATTATTTTTCAAATAAAATAAAAATTAAGCCCGATCATTTCGTTTGCATTCTAAACTAGGATCAATATAAAATCACAGAAATAGGGGTATAACAGAAATTAAATGTTTATGTGAGGGCAAGTTAACTGGCCTAGTGCCCTTACGATCTAAATCTACACTCCTGACCTGAAAAACCAAGCCTGTCCTAATGTCATCAGATACCCAAATCTGCCCTCCTGCCCTCATGATAATACTTGCCCTCGCGCCCTCATCGAGAGGGCTCGAGGGCACTTTGCCCATGTATGGGTTGAACAAAATAGAAAGATATTCTCAACTCGCAACTTTTAGGTATTGTTAAAATAATTGTGCAGAATTTTGTTTCATTCTTCAAAACAATTGACTGTACACGACGTCTTACAACAGTTTATACACAAATTGTAACCAACGGAGAAGGAGTCTGGTTGCGTGCATTTTACCCCGAGAATGAAACTAAGTCCTTTTTGAGTAATGAAATGAGTTCCTCAGAATTCGGAGAAAGACGGGTTTTCGGAGCCAGAGATCATAAAGTGAATTTATTTACGACGGACCCTCATCTCATTAGTAAGAGGAGACGAAGGAAGAAGGACCTGTCCCTTACAACCAATCCGACTACTTTCCCCATTATTCAATGTTTCAGCGTTGTTCAGGCCACTCAGTCTAATCTAATTAACAAAACCTTCCAGCTTACTAAACTCTTCCAATTTCTAAAAAATAGAAAGTTACCAACGAAATTGCATTTTAATGACTAAATGAATCGCTTTACTTAGTTACGATATTTTTTAGTCAGCGTAAACTTTTTCTACTTTTCCGTGATTTGCGGACGCAAAGTATATAATGTTGAGGTTGAATGAATAAGAGAAAATAAGTTTGCCTCACCAAAGGTTGAAGGCTTTGATGTCGGCCTGTAAATTGCTAATTTTAAAGGATAGAGCAAGTTAGTTCCAGTTTTCCAGTTTAGATACAAACGAGCCGAAATTTTTATTGGCTCGGCTCAGCTCACTGAAATTTCAATTTAGCTCGGCTCACGGCTCGCATGAGTTGGGAAATATCCGCTAAGCTCGGCTCATTTTTCAACTCGCACGAGCAGCTCGCGAGCTAACTCGTCAGTCATAGTTTAGTTATAATTGGAAATTCTTTTCTACTTTGACGTTATGGTTACAAAAGTAGATTATGAGGAATATACAGTGACATTCGAGATTGCCACATGTTCTACGTAAGACGTCCTAGTAGATAGCACAAGGTGATAAATGCAGCATAATTGAACTCGGCCATAACACCTTCCACTTAAAAGGTTATTTTTCAAACGAATAGTAAATTTTAGCAATTTACTTAAAATTATTAACCCGAAACTTCAGTAAGCTAGCTCACGAGTTATTCCCGTTACTCAAGAGAGCCATGCTCCAGCTCAACTCGGCTCGTGACTCTTCCATTTATAGACGAGTTGAATTATCTCAGCTCGGCTCAAACTCAGCTTGTTCGTTTAGCTCTCGAGCTGGCTCGGCTGGTTTGCAAGTCTAAGTGTAATGAAATGATGAAAAAGTAAAATATATTGAGTTCGAAATCCAATTGCGATTAATTACATTTAGGAGGGATTAATCATCACTCTGCAACAAAATTATTTTTTTAAATGACAAAAAAAAAAAACTTGCAAAACTTTTGAAAAAATCTAGCTCAACTCTTACAATGTGTTATTTATAATCTTGACAAAACTCTTAATAGAATTGGGTTAGTTACCCAATCCAAACCTGTGACTTTGAGTAAATCATAACTTTACTACGGAATCTTTCCTTATTAAAAACCCTGGAATTCTTACCAGAAAATGGCAAAAAACTCTGAAATGACATCAATCTTGATTGTTGAGGTTATAAACCCTTTTCGACTATAAAATAGTGAAAATCTTGCTAAAAAGCCAAAATTTCTTGCTCCAAGTAAAAAGTTTGCTAGAGTAAGTATAAATGAACAAAGATTTATAAAATCAAAACATAATTCCTTCATTTATTGGATTTGATTTATGTAATCGAATAAAGTAACCGAAATTTCTTTAGTTATATGCCCAAAGTCGATATCATATAAGGATAATTTCTCCGTAATCTTAAATTCCAATTTTTCAAATGGAACTTTTCAAAGACTTTTCTTCCAAAATCTAAAATTCTTTAAAAATTTATCCTTTCATCCTTATAGGCTAATGTATACTCCAGAATTTCATCTTCATTCAATCTGCATTTACTTTTCATCTTCATCTTGCTAGTCATTTTTGCAATATATACTCGCTTTTCATTCAACTCTCATTTCATCCTACCTTCAATAAAGGGAGGAGCGAGGTGAGTTTTCATCTAGAGCAAAAGTTGGATTCAATCCAACTTTTGCTCTAGATGAAGATGAAAGTATAATGTTAAGAGATGGTCTCACTCTCCCCAAACCTAAACTTTAGTTTTTGACAGCGCCAATTTCTCAAAAAATTGATTTCTAATATTGTATTTGAAATACAATTTTTAGATTTTCATGTTTTTATTTTTGAAAGTTTCAAAATTTAATTAAAACTTGCTATGGCGAATGCCAAAGACAAGAAAATTGTATTAGAAGAACAACTAATTGTTCTTGTTCAAGGGCATAATTTTTTATATGACATTTTTAGTGTTCATTATAAAAATGAAAATCTATGTCTTAAGAAATGGATGGAATTCGCAGACATTCTACAACTGAAAGGTAATCCTCCTTTTCTTTTTTTTGAACCATATGACAATTTTCGTTTATTTAATTTAGACATAGGAAAGAACACTGGAGCTAACCAATGCAAAGTTTTGTGGTGGAATTTAAGAAATCAGTATTCTGCATACCTCAGAAAATTGAAGTTTCCAACTGGGTCAGGGAAGAATAGTATTCTCTTTTTTCGACACTCAAATGCTCTCAAATTTTTATCGGATTATGTTGAACCAAGAAAGTAAGTGGATTAAATTTAAAATTGACTAGAAATTAATAAGATCTCGTTTCATAGAACCTATTCAAACGTCGCTGAAGGGTTATTAAATGTAGTCGAACATGAGTACCAAGGTCATCAGCATGATTCTATAGATCCACCAAGCATTCTAAGCATAACTTCTGAGACAAATAGCGATATGGATGGAATAGAAAGAGACTATGAAGTCATGTCTATTAAAGCACCACCAAAGGTGATTCCTAATTTAAATCGCTTTATTAGAAATACATTATAAAATCAATCTACACTTTTAGGATAAATGTGACATGGCAGGAACAAAGTTCCCACAAGTCGGTGATAGAGTACATAAAAGACTCCGAACGACTCCATTTGAAAACGAGTTAACAAATGATATTCAGGATCTGATCAGGAAAATGATATTCAGGATCTGACTTCATTTCATTCACTAAAGTCATTTCCCCATGAGTTATCTTTCTTCTCAGTATTTCACGAATATACATCGCCCTTATGCGTCGTTTCGTACGTCTAATCCAATAGTGCCAATAAAACTGCTAATTTTTTTCGATTAGAAAACATTAATCGAAATTTGAGTAAAGATTATGCAAAACAATTTAATCCCGCTCAATTTTTTAAACAAACTCCAAGCCCGCCAAAAAATACCACTAGGCCCCAAATTGGTTTCAGTTTAGCTCCACCCATTACCTTGGTTTTTTTTTGTTTCAAATTGGAGTATACATTAACTTCAAAGTGGAAATGAAGATGAAAATGGAGGTGAGATGGAGATTGAATGAAGATGACAAGCAGAGGATTGGAGTATACATTAACCTTAAGACCCAAATTCACTTCCGTTTAGCTCCACCCATTACCTTTGCTTTTTCTTGTATTTTAAATTGGAGTATACATTAACTTCAAAGTGAAAATTAAGATGAAAATGGAGGTGAGATGGAGATTGAATGAAGATGACAAGCAGAGGATTGGAGTATACATTAACCTTAAGACCCAAATTCACTTCCGTTTAGCTCCACCCATTACCTTTGCTTTTTCTTGTATTTTAAATTGGAGTATACATTAACTTCAAAGTGAAAATTAAGATGAAAATGGAGGTGAGATGGAGATTGAATGAAGATGACAAGCAGAGGATTGGAGTATACATTAACCTTAAGACCCAAATTCACTTCCGTTTAGCTCCACCCATTACCTTTGCTTTTTCTTGTATTTTAAATTGGAGTATACATTAACTTCAAAGTGAAAATTAAGATGAAAATGGAGGTGAGATGGAGATTGAATGAAGATGACAAGCAGAGGATTGGAGTATACATTAACCTTAAGACGTTACGTTAGTCGGACGATAAACAAAACCCTGACATGCATGTGCATTACTTCGTTAGCAAGATTTTACAAAGAATCCGTAGTACAGGGTGTTACACAAAAAGATGAGGTCATAGCAGAAAGCCGGGGAGACTGCTATACTCAAACTTACGCTTTCTATGTGGTAGGTTTGAATGTACAGTGTGAGTTTTTTGGTCGGAAACGCAGACACCTGAGTTACAATACCCCCACCCATCCCAAATATGGTCGTCAGAATTTTGGTTTGGTGTCGTTAGTAAATTTTAAAATCCAAATGAAAACTTTAAAATTGTTGCTAACTTAACTTGTTGATCTTTTGGAGTATGGAATTATCCTCGAGAATGCCCATAGCTATAGTGTGCAAATTGGTGCAAATTGGTGGGGTTCTGTTTTTGTTTTGAAGTTATCGGAAAATTCCAGAAGGGTAAAAAATTTTAACTCAAATTGGTTTTATCGTTCGTTTATATTTCGATTTGAAATGAATATACAATCGCAGTTTCGGTTCATTGTCATAAAATATCGCTACCGTTTTGCTGACGACAGTTACGAGTAACTTATGGCCCGGTACAATGTCCATCCCGCCACAGCAAACCAACAAATTAGGAGTAAGGCGACGATCAAAAAAACTACAGAAAAATTTGAAAACTCGTTCACGCTGCTTGACTCTACGCCTAAAAACAGACACAAGACAGCTAACAAGAGAAGAAATGGTAGCAGACGTGATAGCTGCTGCGAAATTGGATCCGCATACAACATCCGTTATCTTGCGGTATTTTAAATTAAATATGCCATACACTTAATAAATAGCACAAATTAATAAGTTGTCATTGCGTTTTTCACCCGTAGTTTGAAAAAAGTTTTTTCTGAAAAAACAATACATACTTTTTCTTTTCATTGCGAACTCCGATTGTCTGTGAAGTTGAACCGTCTCTACTTTTTTGGAAAAAGGTACGAAAAAAGGTTTGAAAAAGTATGTATTGCCATGTAATTTAGAGTACGTCATGACAACTTTATGAAAAAAGAAAATACCACGATTTGAAAAAGCATGAAACGGGCGTAATAGTCGGGACGAATATTCGGCCTATTTTTCCGACGAATACAGATACAGTGGTTTTAGTTAATGTCACTACCCCTTCATGTCACACTGCGCTTATTGTCAACCTGCTGGCTTTCCCCCGGCTAAACTCCATGCTCTCATGTACTAAATACTCTGCCTATTGTCACACCTTCTATTGTCAATCTCCGCCTATTGTCATCACAGTTGAAGAGCATGCATCATAACCGCACTTTAATGACAACTTTCGGTTCTCAGGAGCAGAATATACTCATGTTTGTTTAAATGGTATGGGCAATCAGAGACCCTTGGGGGAACTATTTCATTAACCTATTTGTTGTATTCTAATGCGATACTCGATCGTGAAAGTTTATTTTTTTTTAAACTCACCCGCAGTCGCGGGCTTATTACAACCGCGAATATGCCAACCTTAGATGGTCCCATGGTTAGGATTGAGAAATTTAAAGTTTAAAATAATAAGCCACATTGGAAGTGAAGAACTTTGCAAACAAGTAACGATCGTTTGGAAGTTAATATCTCAAACAAGATCATATCTCAAAGCTATTTCTGTGGCATATTGCAAGAAGCTTGCTGATTACTTTAAGAAGTAATTTGCTTTTAGAGTATTCGAAATTCAGGTAATAACTTCAAAAGCTGTAAAATGCTGGTATTATAAAATGCGCCTCTAACACCAGGAACTTTGGTTTATGTCACCTAATCTTTGAGTTATCAGTCAGTTGCCATTATCTGCTATAATCAACTCCGCCTATTGTCAACCGATTTTTTGGTTCACTCGGAGGTGACATTAAGCTAAAACCACTGTATTCGTATTCGGGGTCTCATGCCGAAGCTTCGGACGAATATTCGGCCGAATATCTCAAACATGAAATGAGCGAGTTTGAACATGAATCCAAGTGAACTAAAACGTCACAGTGACAACAGCAATTCAGAATGGAAGAAACCAGAGTCAAGATTCCCCATTCCGATATTCCAGCACCGTCCACCAAAATCCAACTTCTTGGAACCAGTAGAAAACATACAGTACAGTTTGAATGTAAGGTTGATAGTCTTTTTAAGATTTTTTATTTTTGTTTTTCGGTTTTTTTTGTAAGGTTTGTTTTTTAAGGTTTGTTTTTGGTTCTTGGTTTATATTTTTAGGTTTTTTAGGTTTGAAGGTATTTCAGTTTTTAAGGTTTGTTTTTAATTTTATTTTAGGGTGTTTTAAGATTTTAGGTTTTCACTTGTTTTATTGAAGTTTTTTAGGTTTTCTTAGGTTTGAAGGTATGCTAATAAAAAACCTAAAAAAATCCTTTAAAAAATCTTAAAAAACAAATAAAAATCTAAATAAAACCTTAAAAAACCTAAAATAAAACCAAATATAAACCTTAAAAACTGGCACACCTTCAAACCTAAAAAGCTTTAAAAACTGAACCAAGAACAAAAAACAATCCTTAAGAAAACCTTAAAACAAACCTAAAATAAAAAAAAAACCTAAAAAAATAAACAAATCTTTAAAAACTTCTACCTTATAAGCAAACTGCACTTTATATTTTCCGACTAGTTCCGATTGGAAATATTTTGGTGGCTGGGGCTGGGGTTCGAAATCGGGTATCTTGACGCTGGTATGGAAGAAAGAAAGATTCTCAAATTTCTGATAAAAAAAATTTCTCTGAAATTTCGCTTAGTAGTAATTATCTAAAATGTCAAAGGACAGCGATTTAGAAGTGCTATATGTTCCTGTAATCTCGAGTGAGTCATACATCACAATTTGCCTCGACTCAACTATGAGTACCAGATTAAATTAAACTTACTTACTTTGCTTTAAAGAAAGTTCTTAAAACTAAAATCTGCGGTATTCATTAAAACGTAATTCTGACGCATGAATGCAAATTCTGAGGCTGAGACCTTTCGATAGATACCCCACTTACACAGTATGAGATATTCGGCCGAATATTCGTTATTCGTTTGTAGAACGGAGCTAAGCTTCGTTAATCGTTTTTGGGCCGAATACTGGTAATCGTTATATCCCTACATTTTTTAAAAACATCATTCAACTCAAAGCACGATCCGATCCAGCAGGTACAGTATGTTAGGTAGTGAAGAATAATTTTTTTTTAACTTTTTCTTTTTTTTTTCGGAGGGAAACCCAAACTATTGGTAAGTAAAATGTTGTCTCATGATGCATCCCATGAACAATGCAACATATCTGGGCACATTAAAAGCATAATCTAATTCATAATTTGAGATTGGACATTTATCATAATTGGAAATTTAATACAAAATTTCCAATTATGTTAAATGTCAAATTGTCTAATTCTGTCACTCGAGTTACCCAAACTTTTGGGTCTAAATTTTTTTGCCAGAGTAAAACACAAGTATTAAAAAATTTTTTTTTCCTCGCAAATGTTTTAGAAGATTTGCTTTCCATTTAGATAATATTTAACCTAGATAGGATTTTATTCCCTCGGAACTATCTTTATTCATGCAATACTAATGTTTTAGCCGCGCATTTAATTTGTTCCTTATGTTTAATTAACTGAGATAAATCCATCCATGTTCTAAACGAACAGACTCTAGTGTGAAAAAGTCCCTCTGCATCCAATTCAAAAGCAAAATTTTCCGATTTGAACAAAGTTTCCACTCGTGTCAACTTCAAAAGTTTCAACGAGTCTTCACCATGACTCACAGTTTAGCTGAGTCAGACTCACCGAATTTCTAAACATTTGGAGTCCGACTTTCGGATCCATGAATATGAATCCTTGATTTTGGGAGGTGACTTTGAATAGAAAAAATGTGCATAATGAAATAAATATAAATAAATATGCGTCATGTAATACAAACTATGTAACATCGTGTATGAGAATCCGAAATTATAAAAAATATATATTTAATAGTGAATGTAGATGAGAAAAATATGGAATATTAGTTCGTTATGCTCATTTTCGCATGTCGGTGAATAATCATGACTCTGAGTTCTACCACGAAGGAGTCAGTCACCAAATGACTCCCGACTCCTAACTCTGAGTCTGAGTCATGATACTCAGAGTCACTGTAAGAGTCATGCCTCAGATGTTCGGGTCTTTGAAAACAGTTTCAAATTCGAAACTTGAAAATTAAATGTACATGAAAAATGTTACCTCGTGGGAAACCAACTCTGAATTGCATCTGAGTATGGTCACGCTGATGAATTTTTGATCACAACTCGCTGAGGAAAAGTTTAGGACATTAGGAGAGATGGAGAAAAAAAATTCTTCTTCGCTACTGTACAATAGCATCACTTACCTCAACTTAATCTGGTTTATTTGCAATGAATTAAAAGTTTTAACCAGAGGTTCCTTGAATTAAATGAAAAATAAAGACCAAAACTCTTCAAATTTGATAAAAAATTAATTGTTAAGCTTTATGATGCTTTGTTCACCAATATTAGAAGTGGTCAGATGTGATATGATACTTTCACAAGGAAACTGAAAGAATGGGTATAGCAGTGAGCTACAGCCTTATCTTTCTGTGTACACCTTGTTATAATCATAAAGGAAAAAAGAATTTTTTTTGACACAAATTTTGGTTGTACAGTAAACCTCGGTTATTGTGATATAGTTACCACGGACCCTCAGTTACTGCGAACCAAGTGGTACGATCAGCGCCCTGAAATAAAGAATTTGTTTATAAATACAACGGCTAATCCGAACTCGGCTAAGCCGAACTCGGTTAAGTCGAACTCGATTAAGTCGAACCTCGGCTACCAGGAACCAAATATTTCTGTCCCTTGAAGTTCGACTTATCCGAGGTTTATTGCATTGCACCAAAGGAGAGCCAATATTATTCCAATAGTTCCTCCCACGAAAAAACAAGGACCCTTTCGACTAAGGCGATTTTTTGGGCCAAAATTCATGCCAAAGCACGTAATCCCACTAGGCCAATTCCCAATGAGTGTTTAGTTGTTTAAAATATTTTTTTGTTATCGTAGCTATGGGTTTCATAAAGTTCATGAGATTGAGTTTATATCGTATTTTATTCTGCGTGAGCTGAGATTTAAAATTAATAATTAATTATTAATATGGTTACATCTCTTGATCCTGGCTGTCATACTGACTCATACAATCTTAGTCTTGCTCATCTGACGATTCATACTCCAAAGCGGCATATAATATTTCTATTCCGACGTTCTTTTTTTTGAAAATCTCTTCCAAATTATAACAGGGATATCCCAAATACCATAGCACCTAAATTCCACAATTAAACTTTATTGTTATAAAATCTCTAACATTTTAGACAGTGCTTACTGAAGTTATGTGAACACAAGTTCCTACGGTTCTGGTCCCAGATTTACGACAGTAGTATCCACAAATAGTACTTCCCAGCTTCTCCTTCGTCGAATTCAATTCACAAATCAAGGAATTTGCAATTTCGAAATCTTGCTTGAATCTTCGCTCGAACCAAGTTGAGCTGCTCCTTATGAACATGAATTTGATAAGCTCCATTCGCTTAAATATCTTTTTTTGATAGTAAGGAAGTTTTGAATAGAGTCAGCACTTGCTACTGTCCACTTGCTCCGTTCCCTATCTATTCCAGTTTCTTCAATTTTTTCTGCAAATGGTTTGCAAGAGCAATATACTATATGTTTCATGACTTATTGTTCGTGATTTTCAGAAACAACGAAGAGAGGAGGTGGGAAAACATTTATTATTGCACAGCAAATATCAAGCTAGACCTTCAATTTCGGATTTGTGAGTTAGGAATGACTCCAAAGAATTTGTAGTTATTTTTGAGACGTCCATTTACCGATTCCACTAGCCATCTAATCATCGTCACTTTTTTGATTGGTATGCTTCTAAGGTGATGAAGTGCTTCTGATTTATTTTTAAGAGATTAGGCATATGTAGTGTTTTAAGAGATTGTTGTAAGATTACAATAACATCTCGGAATCCCCGATCCAAAATCACTACGTCATTTTTTTGAAGGAATGATTTTACAGAATCTTGATTTTTAAGCATAGAATTTTTGCATCATTATTTCCTCCCTCTGCAGCATACTAACCACTGCTAAAGTATAGCCTGTCGTCGTGATTACCATCATGGGTTTCAATTGATTTCTGGATTTTTGGATTGAGCAGGCTTTCCGTTGAAATCCAAGTCGGATGCCTTTTGAATATATAAATAAGTCACATCCATTATTAGAAGTTTATAAGCATCGATGAGTTTTGAAAACGACTTTACCGACTTTTTCCTCAGTATTGAAATTCTAGTTGTATGTTGATAGCCCATGTTTTTTATTCCAAATACAAATTGCAAGATGCGCAAGACTGAAATTCTTGTCAATCTTCAGCAGAAAGATCCCAAGTGCATTCCTTAGACTTCGGTTGTTACTCGCTCACTCTTCACATTTTAAATATCCAAGAATGACATTGAAGTTATCGTTTGTTACAGCAGTGAGAAGTTGGTAATCTTCATCTTATAGCTCTATAAACAAAAAATAATTTCCATGTGTCGCATTAAGACTTCAGAATTTGACGTTTCTAATTTAGAATAAGTAGATTAGCCGGTGTCATAACTTTAGGATAAAGTTGAAAATCTTTTGTTTTTTTTTTTAAAACGGGCTAAAATCATTAACAAATAAAGTCCTTATTCACATATATTGCAAATGTAAACTTCACTTAAACGGTGTNGTAGCTCTATAAACAAAAAATAATTTCCATGTGTCGCATTAAGACTTCAGAATTTGACGTTTCTAATTTAGAATAATTAGATTAGCCGGTGTCATAACTTTAGGATAAAGTTGAAAATCTTTTTTTTTTTTTTTTTTTTAAACGGGCTAAAATCATTAACAAATAAAGTCCTTATTCACATATATTGCAAATGTAAACTTCACTTAAACGGTGTATCACTGAACGTAGACTTGAGAATTGGGTTTATGTTGGAATATAGCTAAACACGCCGAAGTTCGCTTCGCTCGCACAGTTAGTGCTGCCGCGGGCATTCAATTAAGTAACGAAAGCAGATCAACAAAAAATGGTGTAGCAGATTTTGAACAAAGCAAGGAAGCAAGCGTCTGTTAGTTGAATGTCGAAATAAATGGTATCTGATATAGCCGTATAATAAATAAAATAAATCATGGTTGAGCGCAGGGTTCGTGAATTTTTTGATTTTTTCGAAAAAATCAAAAAAATTGAATTTTTTTGATAATTATTCGATTTTTTTGATAATTATCAAAAAAATATTTTTTTTTCGTTAATATGTGTATTTTCGTATAAATTCTGAAAAAGTGAGTTTAAGCCTGTCGATTATTCCATGAAAAAATTTCTCACACCGTTTACACACAAGCCTTTATTATTCTCTTTCTTACTGGAAATAAAGTGATCCCAGATACGATCTTTCGCTCTAGGTATTTTGTTTGGCAATAATTCCACAAACATCAAAAACACAACTAATAAATTCTAATTCTTATGTATACAATCAAAACGCGACATTGTAATTTTTTTCCTTAAGAATAATTCAAAAAGGGACACGAGTGCAACCAACGACAGCCCATCCATAGTCATAAAAGTAATTGATAAGAGAACGTTATTTATTTTAATGAGTTTTGTATGCGAAATATGCAACACGTTTATTGATTTGAAAATATCAAAAAAATGATGATTTTTTCAAACTTCATAATTATCATTGCTAATTATCAATGATAATTATCACGAACCCTGGTTGAGCGTACTTGGGATTTGGCAGCAAAGCCCTGTCCATGCCCAACGTTTGATCAGTAGATAGAGGCTAGGATTTAGTCCCTCTAAAAATGGAAATATGTAGAACAAAATTTATAATTTTTAGCTATTTACAAGTTAATAGTTTTAGGCTATTTACAAATAGTCTTAATTCGTTACTCAAAAATTTCTTTGTAAACGCAATTGACAGTAACCATCTACAAATTTACATTGTCTGAGAGATTATACAGAGTGAGTTAATAAGGGCTACCTAGAGATCCTCACTCCACCGGACCTTGCTGTGTCACCCACCATAAATCGCCGTCAGAATTTTGTTTATTTTTTAACATCACACGTTGTTACATTTAAAACAAAGAATCATTTAGTCGAAAGTTGTTTTATCTAAATTGGAGTACAGCCGATGCTTCGACTGATTTAGATCAAATATCGCTACCGGGACCCAGACGACTCATACGAGAAGCTACTTGTCAGATATAACAATCATCCGTTTGCTGTAAATCATCAAATACGTCAAGCACGTACTGTGAAAGATATTATTGTGTGAGAAAAATTATTCCTTTTGGACCAAAAGTCTGGAAACTTACGACTAACGACGAAATGGCAGTTGCGGTCATTGCTGCAGCCAAACTAGGTTAGATTGAACCAAAGGGAGCTCAATTTACACTTCATAAGAATCTGAAGATAGAGGAGACTGAAAAATAGTCTGACTCAATATTTAAAATTATGTTCTTATGTGCTGTAGCAAATCAATCCCCTTTGATTGAATCTAACCACCTATTTAGACCCACATGCTTTTGTAGGATCCTTCGTTTCCCTTTCTTGACCTAAAAGGCCAGGGAAACGAAGGATCCTATTTCTAATAATTTACACAATCCGTATTGGAAGATGAGAGAGAACCTTTATTAGTTCTTCTCT
Source organism: Holacanthella duospinosa (assembly GCA_002738285.1). Lineage (NCBI taxonomy): Eukaryota > Metazoa > Arthropoda > Collembola > Poduromorpha > Neanuridae > Holacanthella > Holacanthella duospinosa. The sequence goes on from NIPM01000307.1 coordinate 89,596, forward strand.
CTTGAAATGTATAAAACAGACTGACCAAGGAATAGTTTCCTTGGTCAGATATTATAATAAATCATAATTATTATAATATAATTATGAAAGTGACTCCGGTCACTACACCATCCTCCCCTTCCCGTGAGTTTGGTGTTGTCATTTATCTTCAAGTTTCATCTTCTTCGCCTTGTTAGCTGTATATCTTTCATTTCTTCGATCTTTGTTCCTTTTCTTCTCTCCTGGATGTTGGTCATAATACTTTTCCCGATTCGCATTCCTTATTTTCCGATAAAAGTCATCCCGCATGTCCTTGTCCAAGAATTCACAATCCACCGATAAGTGATCCGGGTCCCAGCACACAGCAATAAGGATACTTTTTTCTCTGGAACAGCTTTTCCCCCTCCTCCGGATTCTTCAATTCTTCATCATCTTCTGGAGCATTGATTTCCAAAATTTCTGGATCTTCTTCAGCTTCTACAATCTCCACTTCTATGATCTTCCTCTTCCGGATACCTTCTATTGGCTCTGAGGTTGGTTTGGCAAGAACTGCAGCTAACTCTGCATCCCAGTCTTCATTGTCATCTTGACAAGCCATTGACTTTGGCCTGGTTGATTCTTCAACTTCTTGTTGTGAAGCCATCAACTTTGGCCTGGATGGATCCTTCTGTTTCGAATTCTGCAAATTCAAAACTCTCAATAACCCATTTCAAAATTAATTCCAAATTTTTATAAATGAATTTGTGCTGGTGTCCAAAGACCAAGACTAAGTCTTTCATGGATTGTGGCATCTTTTTAACAACTTCCATTATTTTTACCAATGGCAAAACATACTCTAATTGTCAATCCCTTTTTTTAGCAATCTCTTCTCTCAATTCCATAATTCTCTGAGTCAAGCACAATTTCTCAAAACTTATAGTCTCTTTGAAAGTCTTAAATTCTGAAGACTTTTCCATTTTAAGTACATAAACCTTTAGCAATTGTTTATTACAACTCTTTTGTGCTTGTGACCATTCTTTTTCCCACAAATCAAAGTCATGTTCAATTTTAAGCTTTTGCCATAATATAATCAACATGTGTGTGTCTTTTCTCGCATATTGTAACATTTCCTCAGGAATAGGACGAATTTGCCAATCCGTCAATCTAATTCCTTTCTCCATAGGTTTCTGCTGAGGGAAATATTTCACTATAGCATTACTTAACCCAATATTCACATCTCCTTGCATTTCTTTTTACACCAATTGTGTATCAACCACATTAACTAAAAACATTTGGTATTGGAGTTGCAATGCCATTAAATCATTCGCNTACACCAATTGTGTATCAACCACATTAACTAAAAACATTTGGTATTGGAGTTGCAATGCCATTAAATCATTCGCACTTGCGTGAAATATTTTGAGTTGACATTCATTTTGGGATATTTCCTTCAGTTGTGGTATGTAATATACCATTACAAATGGATCTAAGACATAATCTTTGTCCTCTGTTGACATTTGTATTAGACATATGTAACTATCCCAGTAACCTTTGNATGGATCTAAGACATAATCTTTGTCCTCTGTTGACATTTGTATTAGACATATGTAACTATCCCAGTAACCTTTATATGGGCTCATCTCTAAATCTATTGCAATTTCTTTTTTCATCTTTAGATGGGAAATCATTTTTCCAAAACTCTCCGGTGTGTCTACCACAGTTATTGGAATTGATTCCAACTGCATTTCAGGTTCATCTTTTTTATAATTCAAATACCAATTAGTTAAAGTCAGTTCTTTGACTTTATACTCAAAAGGATGAACTTTAAATGGAAATTTACTCCAATAATTTCGCATTATTGCCTCATCTCGAAAATTCTTATAAACTTCTATGTCTTGTGGTCTTTGCGCTATTCCAAACTTATCNCGCATTATTGCCTCATCTCGAAAATTCTTATAAACTTCTATGTCTTGTGGTCTTTGCGCTATTCCAAACTTATCTGCTTGTTCTTTTTTACCAATTTGATACTCTTTATTCCTTCTTATTTTCGCGCTTGAGCCTAACTTATTTAGGTAGTTCATCTTTACCTAAGAATACAAAAANCGCATTATTGCCTCATCTCGAAAATTCTTATAAACTTCTATGTCTTGTGGTCTTTGCGCTATTCCAAACTTATTTGCTTGTTCTTTTTTACCAATTTGATAGTCTTTATTCCTTCTTATTTTCGCGCTTGAGCCTAACTTATTTAGGTAGTTCATCTTTACCTAAGAATACAAAAATTTAATTAATGCATTTTATTTTTTGTATCCAGCTAAGGTTCTATAACTANATTTAATTAATGCATTTTATTTTTTGTATCCAGCTAAGGTTCTATAACTAACCCTTTTCTTAGCTTTTCTGTTCAAAAGTGTTCTATCTTTAATTTCTGAACTTCCTACTATTTCCGTTCGGATTACTGGACTAAGTATTTCCGAATTTCTATAAGTAAAAGGTTTTAGTTCAGAAACATGTCTTTTCCCCACTATCCTTTTATCATTTGTGTTAATTAACTTAAAGGTAACAGGAGTAACTTTCTCAACTATTTGAAAAGGTCTATGTATCTTTTTCCTAATTTTTGCATAATACCTTCATCCTTGTCAGAATGACTATGGTTTTTCATTAGAACAAATTCCCCTACTTGGAACTTAGGTTCTATATGACTTCTGTCGTAATTAATCTTATTCTGAGCTTGTGATAATTCAATATTAATCCTGACCCATTCGATTATTTGCTTTAATCGATCTGGTAAAAGCTTTAANTGAGCTTGTGATAATTCAATATTAATCCTGACCCATTCGATTATTTGCTTTAATCGATCTGGTAAAAGCTTTAACTCCTCCAAAATTTCATCAGGATTTTGAAATTCCCTTTCTTGAATTTGCCTATCAATAGGAAGTGCAATTTGTCTCCCTAAATTCAATAAAGCTGGTGAAACCTTTGTGCTTTTATGAATATTTGTTCTTAATGCTAAGGCAAACTTTTGTAAATAGACATCCCAATTTCTATGATTGTCTTCTACAAATGCTTGTAACATTACCTTTAAATTTCTATTTACCCTTTCTACCATATTGGCTTGAGGGTGGTAAGGACTGGTAAAAATATGATTAATTTTCCATTCCTTACTCATTTGTTTCATTAATTTTGCAATAAATTGACTTCCGTTATCAGACAGTATTGTTTTTANTTTCCATTCCTTACTCATTTGTTTCATTAATTTTGCAATAAATTGACTTCCGTTATCAGACAGTATTGTTTTTACAGTCCCATAACGACAAAAAATCTCATCCTCGAGAACTCGAACAACTCGCCTTGTTGTTGATGATCTCNTTTTTACAGTCCCATAACGACAAAAAATCTCATCCTCGAGAACTCGAACAACTCGCCTTGTTGTTGATGATCTCATGGCAAATAATTCAACCCATTTCGACAATTCATCTTCAACAACAAATAAGAACCTATTTCCTAATTTACTACATGGAAATGGTCCCATAAAATCTATGTTAATTCGTTCAAATACTGCACTAGGAGGTTTAACACTTTGTAAAAAACCAAAAGGCATATGATTCTCTGCCTTTACTTCTTGGCAAATTTTACAAGAGTGAACATAAATTCCAATGTCTCTGTTCATATTATCCCAATAGAATCGAGACTANTCTTGGCAAATTTTACAAGAGTGAACATAAATTCCAATGTCTCTGTTCATATTATCCCAATAGAATCGAGACTTGATTCTCAATTTTGTAGATTTAACACCTGGATGTCCGGCTTCAGGTACGTCATGAAAAATCTTAATGATTTCCGCCACTAAACTCATTGGCACTACCGGAACCAAAATTGTTTCCTTAGATTTCTCAATTGAATCCTCTTCATCAAGTTTAGGACTGAGTCTTAATCCTGCTAGACCCACTCTCCTATACAAAATATCATCTACTACTTCATATCTAACCNTCTTGGCAAATTTTACAAGAGTGAACATAAATTCCAATGTCTCTGTTCATATTATCCCAATAGAATCGAGACTAGATTCTCAATTTTGTAGATTTAACACCTGGATGTCCAGCTTCAGGTACATCATGAAAAATCTTAATGATTTCCGCCACTAAACTCATTGGCACTACCGGAACCAAAATTGTTTCCTTAGATTTCTCAATTGAATCCTCTTCATCATGTTTAGGACTGAGTCTTAATCCTGCTAGACCCACTCTCCTATACAAAATATCATCTACTACTTCATATCTAACCTTATTTTTTAAATTATCTTTAATTTTAATAATTTCTGCGTCTTTTAACTGTTCTACTCTAAGAATCTCTAGAGTTGGAACATTGTATGCTAATAATGCCAAAATTCTAGGTGTGTAATGATACTCAGGATTGTCATCCTCCATATCTGGATCATTGAAATCAACCTGGATTGGAGCACGTGAAAGCGCGTCCGCCTCTACATTTTCCCTTCCTGGTCTATGAATAAATTTAGCTTTCCATGACTTAATTTCCAAATCCCATGTCTTAAGCTTTGACTTCCCTTCAGTTTTCCCATTCAACCAAGACTATGCGCTGTTGTCTGTTTGAATAGTGAATTCCTGTTCTTCTAAAAATTCCCTAAGCTTATGGTAAGCTCAAATTACAGCATACAATTCCCTTTCATAAATATGACACTTTCTTTCTGAATCTTTCAGCATTTTGCCTATGAATACAATGGGACGTTCTTTCCCATCGAAATTCTGCACAAGTGCTGCTCCTAAACCAATATCTGATGCATCACATTTAAGAATTATAGGCTTCGTATAATCTAATGAATGTAATAACACATCATTACAAATGCTTTCTTTTAAAACTTGAAATGACTTTTCCTGATCAATACAACATTAATACAACATTCGAATACAACATTTTTTCTCAACAATCTATAAAGTGGCTCAGCCTTAGCCGCAAAATGTTCTATAAATGAAGAATACCAATTTGCAAGTCCATGAAATCTCTGAACTTCTTTTACATTCTTAGGTCAAGGAAATTCTGTAATTGCTTTTACCTTCCTTTCATCTTTCATTAATCCATATCTAGTTGCTATATGTCCTAAATAAGCCACTTCTCTTTTACAAAACTGTGATTTGTTTTTGTTAATTGTTAACTTGGCTAAAGTTAATCTCTCAAAAACTTTCTTTAAATGTATCCAGTGTACTTCCAAAGTCTGAGAAAACACAATAATATCATCCATAAAAACTTTTGTGAAATCATCAATATAGCCTTTTAAAACTTTCATCAACTGTTGAAATGTTTTGGGAGCATTCTTTAAACCAAATGGCATTACCAAAAATTCATAGTGTGCATCCTGTGTTACAAATGCAGATTTTTCAATGCTACTACCCGAAAGTTTAATTTGCCAATATCCTGAGTCAAAGTCTATGACTGAGTACCAATAACCTGTTGGGATTAATCTAAGAATCGAATGCGCATTCTCCATCGGAGTGGCATTATTTTTTGTATTAGCATTTAGTTTTGTATAATCTATACACATCCTCCATTTGCCGTTTTTCTTCAAATCTAACACTACTGGAGCGCCATACGGTGAACGTGAGTGTCTTATCATACCTAAATCTAATAAATCCTTACATTGCTTATGAATTTCTAAATTCATAGCTGGCGATTTCCTGTATCGTTTCTGCTTAGTCGGCTCTCCTTCTGAGTCTATAATATGGTAAGTCCAATCTGTACTACCATATTTCCCATCCTTCCTTACTACAGTGGGAAACATTCTCAAAAATTCAACAACCTTAGGAACAATTTCTAACTCAGAAATCTCTTCCTTTTCTGGTTGAATTACTGTAAACAGTGCCGAACCTCTATTTCCTATGATGTCCATAAGTTTAAACTTTTTACTTGGATCATCTATAAACCAAAATTCTTCTTTATGTAAATATAAGACTATTTTCTTAGTCTTAAGAAAATCTCTACCTAATACACATTGTACTGGTAATTTCTCCACTATATAAAACTTACAATAGAATTTCCTTCCTCCTATTTCTAAATGAACATAAGTAAATCCTATTAGTTCTAATTTCTCATTATTCATAGTTAATGAATATACCTCATATAAAGGCACTATTAAGTTACTTAACAACTTAGCTAACTTCCTTTCCATTAAAGAAAAAGTACAGCCTGAATCAAAAATACCGATAAAGTTTCCTTCCTTACTCTTTAAACTAACACATGAAACTCCGTCACTACTAATTTGCCTTAAAGTTGGGTAAATGACTGACGGTTTGTCATTTCCTTTTCCTAGTTTAAATTCTTATCCTGACTTTGAGTTTTTAGAGCGCTTTGTACTTTATCGCTCTCCAAAGACTCTTCCTTAGTCCTGCTAATTGCTGCCATTGCGACTCTCATAGCCGATGAGCAATCAAACGACTTATGTCCAAATCCTTGGCATTTGAAACATTGTATATTACTATTATCTTTAGTCTTACTCTGAAAAGTGCTTCCTTTTGGAAATTCCAAAATTCCTCTACCTCTATATACATTCTGTCTACCTCTAGCTGAAGTACTTGGTTGTGGTTGATTATCTTTATAATGATAACCCTGATCAGAACTTTAATCTGGTCTTTTTTCTGTAAATTGACCTCTATTTCCCCTAAACTGGAATTTACCTCTACCTCTGTTATGCCAATTTAAATTTTGACCTTTTTTGCTTGTATTATTTTTCCATTCGTTATAAATTTCTTTTTTTTTCTTTGGCTTCTCGTCATAACTAACTAGTGGAGGTAAGGTAGACTGAACCTTATTGTAACTATCCTCTGACACTAGATTACCATGAGCTAACCTGCAAGCTTTAAATAACTCTTCAGGAGTTCTAAATTCTACAGGGCCTAATGCTGTCCTTAACCTAGGATGCAATGCTAATTTAGCTCTGTGAGTCGACTCTTCTGTCGTCTCATTTGGAAAAACACTTTTAGAAAGTCTAATTATATCATAAATGTGGAATTCCACCGACTCATAACTTAATTGCCTTCTATTCTGCAAAAGTTTCATACGGTCATTAGCGTCGATCCAACTATCATACCTGCCTACAAATTCTGCTTTAAACTGATTCCAAGTCATTTCAGGAGTAATCACATTATCAGCCCAAGCTTTGGACTCTTTAGGTAGAATTCCCTTAATCAAGAAAAGAAAGGTTTCTTCCCTATGATTACTAGCCTTGAAATAGCATTCAACTTCTCCTAAATAAGACTCAGCTGAAGTTTTCTTAGGATTAAACGTTGGTACCGCTATTGGTGCTGGATTAACTCCAAATTTAACCTTTTGCAATGCTTTCGCAATTGCTTCTGCCTGTCTATCTATATCTACAGCTGCTGCTTCATCTATTTTTTGTTGCATGCCTGCTACTACTTGAGCTAGCATCTCATCAACCTCAGCTTTACTATATGAGGCCATGACTTGACCTGAAAAAATTTCAATCTGAATCCCTTCTTCTACTTCTGATTGACTTCCTAAATCAGATTGGCTATTATTTCTTAGCTCTATATCACTAAATACTGGGAAATCTGTAGAGTCTGTTTCACTTCCTACTTCCCTGTCTAAATCCTGAATTCCCGATTGTGAATTCTTACTACTAACCTCTGAATCTGGGGATTTAGAGTTACTTCTAAGGGTAAACTGCCGTGACCCTTCTCCTGAACTAACCCTTAAACTATTTACTTTTATTCCAAATTGACTATTCGGTAAAGCTAGTTTCTTTAAGTTCCTATCCTGTTTTGTTTTTTTACTCATAAATTTTCGACGACTACAGACTCTGAGTCTGTGTCCTTTAAATTAATAGACCTATGTCTCTTTAAATTTGACAATTAAGAAACTTCTTCCGTAAATTGTCTTAAAGCCAGTACTCAGCCTTGGAATTGATTAAAAGCCTATACTCGGCCTTGGAATTGTTTAGTCTTATCTTAGACCGCAATTCCTAAAGCCAGTACTATGCCCTTTTTTGTAAATAATAGGTCAGCACTTTGACCTGTATTATTTACAAAAATGTAATCCTATAATTTTCTCCGATTCGTAAAAACAATTCTATCATCGATTTTCACAATATAATTCTAATAATTATCTTGTGAAATAAAAACCGCGCCGTAGAATTTCTTACTTGCCTCGGGTGACCTATAGTTGACCCGAGTTTTACCCAATCCTACGATGGTCGGTGGTCAACAGCAGACCGACTGTTGCCTCGACTATTTGTCCCACGTCGGATGATCCCACAACAGATGATCCCACGACGGATGATCCCACGATGGTATCCGGGACTGGATGTGGAGTCCTCTTCCCGACCAGAAAATCCGGAACTGGATCTGGAACTCTTCAATTTTGCTGGATCCGACTTGATCCAACAAAATCCACTCACTTTTTGTTTTAAAGTTAATTTAATTTAACTAAAAGAAAAATTGAAATGAAAAAAAATTTTTTTTTCGCAGCACCTTCCCTTATGCCTGCTAGTTTACGGCTGAGACTGGAGGACAAAAGTGTCTCCAGTCTAGTCTCAGAAAAATTACGCCCTCCGCTTGGCTTCTCTTTTCTTTTTTTTTCTTTTTTTTTTCTGTCTTTTGGTTGGTTGGGTTTGACCTTGGAACAAGTCAAACCCAATCTGGCGCGACTAACTGGCGCCCCAACCTTTTTGCCTTATGGCCATAGCCATAATTTTCCCGAAAATTGTAGGACCCCACCAATTTCTTGGTGGCTGGTCCTGTCAAAATGATCGCCATGTAGGATCCTTCGTTTCCCTTTCTTGACCTAAAAGGCCAGGGAAACGAAGGATCCTATTTCTAATAATTTACACAATCCAAATTGGAAGATGAGAGAGAACTTTTATTAGTTCTTCTCTCTTGAAATGTATAAAACAGACTGACCAAGGAATAGTTTCCTTGGTCAGATATTATAATAAATCATAATTATTATAATATAATTATGAAAGTGACTCCGGTCACTACACTTTGACTAGGAAACTTGCGCTTGATTCTGGTCAAGTCAATCTTCAGTGGTTAGAATTTGGCATCAGAACGGTTTTCATATCAGTCGAATCATCGGCGGTACTTCCATTTAGATAAAACAACTTTCGACTAAATGATTCTTTGTTTTAAATGTAACATGTGAATGTTATAAAATAAACAAAATTCTGACGCCGATTTATGGTGGGTGACGCAGAAAGGTCCGGTGGAGTGAGGATCTCTAGGTAGCCCTTATTAACTCACTCTGTATAACTTTGACTTTCACGTTACTATTACTCGGGCACCGTCGTTACCTTTACTTTTACCTTCACTTCGGCCTTGAATAAACACGGCGAAGATAAATAAATACCAACGTTTAACAATGACTGACTTTGTGATTTGTTCATTGTCAGCGTTTCTAACGAAATTCAGCATATTAATTTTTAACTTCTTAGAATGCCCGCACCCTGCCGTCGATGCCCTAATTTCTNATTTGTTCATTGTCAGCGTTTCTAACGAAATTCAGCATATTAATTTTTAACTTCTTAGAATGCCCGCACCCTCCCGTCGATGCCCTAATTTCTTTAACCCAAGCCGGCATCGTTCTCGTCCATTCCCACACCCCTTCCGTTTATACCCGCATCCCTCATATCCACTAGTGCATCGCTCCCGACCATGCCCGCATCCCTGTCTTCCATAACCACGTCCCTTCCATACATGCCCTATTCCTTCTGCCCCTGCCATATCCCTCTCGTCTGTGTCTGCATCTCTATTGTACATGCCCGCATCTCTCCCGTATATGTCTATCTATTTCCTTTCTTGCTTCCTCCCTACCATCCCCGTACCCCTTACATTCCTTACCCGCATATCCCCTCCGTCCCTGCCTCCATCGCTTCAGACCAGGCCAACAACCCTTCCGTACATCCCCGTATCGCAAATTCAAAAAATATTGAGGTGGTATGCCAATCTAACCTTTATCTTTACCTTTACTTTGGCCGTGAATAAACACGGCGAAGATAAATAAATACCAACATTTGACAATGACTGTCCTTGTGATTTGTTCATTGTCAGCGTTTCCAACCAAATCCAGCGCATTATATTATTTTTAACTTCTTAGAATGCCCGCACTTTGCCCTTCGATACCATCATCCCTTCCACTCACGATAGCACTCTTCCCGGGTATTCCCGCATCCCTCACGTCTCTGCTTGGATCCCTCACGTCCATGTTTGGCTGCATCCTGACCTTGCCCGTAACTCTGCCGTACATGCCCTCATTCCTTTCTCCATGCCCGCATGCCTACCGTCCGTACCATGCATCTCTGTCGTCCATGACCGCATCTCTTCCGTACATGCCTATACCTCTTCCTCACATGCCCGTATCCTTCCCGTCCATGTCTCTATTCATTTCCATGCTCGCTCCTTCCCTCTCATTACTTATCCACATATCCCTTCCATCCCTCCAGACCCTGTCAGCATCCCTTCCGTGCAAGTCCAAATCGCAAATTCATTAAAAATATTGAGTTAGTATGCAAGCTAACCCAAAATATATTAGGTTTGTTTGCCAATTTCTCCCAAAAAAATCGGATCAGATTCCTCGTTCACCCATAGAATACTTTTCGATTATGCCTAGTTCACTCAAAAATATTTGCGTCATTGGCTAAGTAGCATATTTTGATCATATGCCAACTCATCAAATGTATATTGTGTACATGTCAAATTAATTCAAAGTATATTGGGGGATATGTCAAATTCACTCTAAACATGTGGTATGCTAGGCCAAAAATATTGGTCGTATCGCAATTTCACACAAAGTGTATTGTGGGCGTGTAGAGTATTCATTTGATGAGCAGAAAGTGCCACTGTATGAAAAAATATGGAAAAAATACCTGATGGGATGACTGGTAGTGGCCGCGGTGGTGGCTGCTCCTCCTATAGCACGGTGGGGCACATAATAATCACTAGGTCCCTTCAAGGGACAAAAACAAACAACACAAATCCCAAATGACTGATGTCCCTTCGTGGGACACAAACACAAACAAAAGCCCAACAGACCAAACACTTCCCAATATATTATTTAATTCTAGTAATTGGCTTATAGCCAATTACTTACAACACAGAAGAGGGAGAAACAAGAAAACCTCAATAATAATAAATAAATAATTGAAAAAAAAATATTAAATTTTTTGGAGAGTGTGAGGAGACCGACCAGTCGAAGATCCAATTTCACTATGGCGTCTTAAACGCCCCTCCGCCACATGGCGCACTCCTTCCCCTGCCCATAAGGCATGGGCACTTTCTTTCCCACAAATCCCTCTCTCCTGGGGAAATTCGTGACCTCACGAAACATGAGAAATTTAGTGGATATAATTTAAAGAATTTGGAGAAATAGATACAAAAAAAAATGAAAAGAAGGAAATTTAACAAATTTGATCGAATTTTAAATTTAAATTTTAATCTAACGGGGAAATACATCTAATTTTTTTCCCCCAACGGCGATCCTTATTTCCAGGATGATGATCTCAATGAAAATCTTTGTCGCCGTGCATATGGCCAACTTGTTGGCATCGAAAACATACGGGTTTCCTTTCGAAAGAATAAAGTTGGGATTTTGGAATCCATCCGAGTCCCCTTCGGCCGGATCCACTTTCCGGATCTCTTGACGACCCTGCCGCCTCAATCGTTGGCACTGGTGGTGGAGTGGACCGACGTTGCCGCTCCCGAGCCCGTGATTCCCGACCGACCTCGGCGCGATTGACCGGCGGTGGATTTGCCGGTACATATTGCGGAGATTGACGAAACGGTTTAATTTTTCGCCGAGGATCGGCTTTTTCTCCGGGATTCCGGAGAGCTAAATGGCTCGGGAGGGATGAAACCTCTGGAGCCGAAGTTGAAACCCTGGCTGTGCTTGCGGCCAAACCCGGTGGTGGAGTATCCCAAACATTCATTCAACTCGGACAGACAAACAAACGTCTGTCCGAGTCCAAGACGGGACCACATTGGACTCGCGCGATGCCGCCGCGGTGGACTTTGCGGCTCCAACTGCCCCAAACGATCTCTAACAGGCGTCAAACGACGGAAGCGCTTCGGTGGACGAATGCGGCAAGGTGACGGTGACCTGAGAGAGCGGTGATTTTCCCGCCGGCGAGGAAAACGGGAACGACGAGAACGTGAACGAGGAGAACTGGAGCGAGGAGAACTGGAGCGATTTGGATGAGAGCAAGCCGGCTCTACCCTCCAAACCTCCGACGCCAACTGGGAGCGAGGTGGTGGTGTGGGCTCTCTCAATAGCCACTCTAACTCTCCCGCTGGTTCCAAAAACTCACCCAAAACCTCAACTTCTCCCGGCATCTCCGGGGACAAGACGACCTCGTCTTCGAGAAAATTCTCCACTTTGATCGAGTGGAGATCGATCAAATCAATCTGCATATCCGAGTCCATTGTCCTGGAAAAGAAGCCAAAGTAAGGACTAAAAAAAAATTTTATCCGTGGAAAAATTTAGTGAAAACTAACGGGGAATAAACGGTAAGAAAAAATCGGTAAATAATAACAGAAAACAAAATCCAAATTTTTGAGGTCCAAAGTACGAAAAAACGGTAACTAAATAGTAAATCTTTAAGAGTCTGACTCTGATTCGCTATAGCGTGGTCTTAGTTGTCGATAACGATTTGCCCATTTATTTGGAGTGAAATCAGACTTATTCGTGGAAAAACCTACTCGAGCAGGAGCAGTCTGCAGGTTTACTGCCCTATTCGAGTCGATGTTTCGACTGTCAGTGGTGACGACAGAAGGAAAATCAGAATGAATGGAATTTCCCCCTGACAAGTCTGGTATATTGTCAGTAGAAGATTGAATCGGCGGTGAAGACGAAAGTTTTGATAAATCGGAATTAGTGGTGAGTGCCTGTACAGGCAGCCTGAAAATGCCTGTGCCTGTGCCTGTGCCTGCAGGCGTGGGCCAGGCGGGCAGTCAATAATAGAGAAAGTAACAGGCATGGGCCAGGCGGGGGAATTATGCCATGGGCACAGGCCAAGCAGGCATATCAGTAGTATGTACAGCAGGGTAAATCCATCCAAGATGGCGGCCAAAATCTATTTTTGTTCACCCTAAGACCCTTTCGCCGTAAGACCCTTTCACCCTAAGTTTTTTCACCGTAAGACCCTTTGTTGGGATGGAAGACCCTAAGTATCAAGTTCAAACATGTTTAAACCTGTCTGAGTCTATGAACAATTTTTGTTCTTAGAAAAGACCCTTTCACCCTAAGACACATTCACCCTAAGACCCTAAGTTTTTTCACCATCCGCCCTAAGTTTTTTCACCATTCGCCCTAAGTCGCTTTCACCCTAAGACACATTTACCCTAAGACCCTATCACCCTAAGACACATTCACCCTAAGACACATTCACCCTAAGACACATTCACCCTAAGACCCTAAGTTTTTTCACCATCCGCCCTAAGTTTTTTCACCATTCGCCCTAAGTCGCTTTCACCCTAAGACACATTCACCATAAGACCCTATCACCCTAAGACACATTCACCCTAAGACACATTCACCCTAAGACACATTCACCCTAAGACACATTCACCCTAAGACACATTCACCCTAAGACACATTCACCCTAAGACACATTCACCCTAAGACACATTCACCCTAAGACACATTCACCCTAAGACACATTCACCCTAAGACACATTCACCCTAAGACACATTCACCCTAAGACACATTCACCCTAAGACACATTCACCCTAAGACACATTCACCCTAAGACACATTCACCCTAAGACACATTCACCCTAAGACACATTCACCCTAAGACACATTCACCCTAAGACACATTCACCCTAAGACACATTCACCCTAAGACACATTCACCCTAAGACACATTCACCCTAAGACACATTCACCCTAAGACACATTCACCCTAAGACCCATTCACCCTAAGACCCTAAGACCCTAAGACCCTAAGACCCTAAGTTGGGATGGAAGACCCTAAGTATTAAGATCAAACATGTTTAAACCTGTCGCAAGATCCACCGTCCACGGACCTAAGTAACTCACCTACCATTGACCTAAGTCTGCAATGCTGCCACATCTCACAAACTCATCCAAACATGTTTTAACCTGTCGTAACCTATGAACCTAACAATTCACGTTCTCCACCACGAACTTATGAATCTAAGTAACTCATCGACCACAGACCTAAATTTGCGATACACACCCCCCACCACAAAACTCACCAGCCATTTGACCTAAGTCTGCGATGTTGCCACATCTTGAAGACTTAAGGTACTTCCTACAGCACAGTCATCTATGAACCCAGGAACCTATGTATTCTCATTCTGTACAGTTGAATTCGGTCACACACCCTCCACTACAAAACCCCAAAATTTATTTTCACCAATGAAACATCCAAACTCTAGTAGCATACGTGGACCCAAATTATTTCCACCGTCCACGGACCTAAGAACCCAAGTAACACCGCAAGCATTGACCAAAGTCTGCGACGTTGCCACATTCCAGAAACTTGTCTAATCATGTTTAAACCTGTCATAAGCTATGAATACAAGTATTTTCATTGCCTACAGTCCACGTACCTAAGAATCTAAGTAGTTCACAATCCACTGACCCAAGTCTGCGGTGTTGCCACATCTCGCAAATTTATCAAAGCATGTTTAAACCTGTCTGAGCCTATGAACACAATTATTCTCATCGATCATCCTCCTAAGTCAGCAGCGTTGCTAAATTCACACTACACTAGGTATTTCCACCGATACAAGTCAACATTGTTGCTACATTACACGGAGATGTGAACC
>NIPM01000307.1:105736-157661 GCA_002738285.1 Holacanthella duospinosa
AAGGGTCTTTTCTAAGAACAAAAATTGTTCATAGACTCAGACAGGTTTAAACATGTTTGAACTTGATACTTAGGGTCTTCCATCCCAACAAAGGGTCTTACGGTGAAAAAACTTAGGGTGAAAGGGTCTTACGGCGAAAGGGTCTTAGGGTGAACAAAAATAGATTTTGGCCGCCATCTTGGATGGATTTACCCTGCTGTACATACTACTATATCCTTTTTTTTCCACAGGCGCCTGTGGGCGCGTGTGTAAAGTCCACACAATGTGTGGTCCGATGCATTTTTCAGAATCAAATCTTTTCTATAATTTTCATTTTGTCTCACCACTGCACTACAGCTGTAGTGGACATACTGATACTGTAGTGGAAAGTTGTAGTGGAAATACTGATACTGTAGTGGAAAATTGTAGTGGAAATACTGATACAGTAGTGGAAAGTTGTAGTGGAAATACTGTAAGGGGCATGACACATATAAGTCATACAGGCACAGGCACGACCGGGCGTACTTTCTGTGAACCACAGGCCAGGCGGGCATGACACATGAAGTCATAGAGGCACAGGCACAGGCGGGCGTACTTTCTCACAGGCACAGGCCAGGCGGGCATCACACATATGAAGTCTTGGAGACACAGGCACAGGCGGGCATACATTCTCACAGGCACAGGCCAGGCGGGCATTAGAAAACGTTGCAGGCGCTCACCTCTAATTGGAATCGAGCTCCAAATGTGAAAACCTATCAACCTCTAATTCAGGAATACCATCGGTTATTTTGGCCGTATGGTATAATCTTACGTTTTGTAGCGATACAATTTTAGATTTTTGCCTCGCAGCATATGGCAACGTCTCAACAAGGATGTCTGTTGGACTTGTATGTTTGATAACACGAAATGGCCCCTTCCATTTCTCATTCAACTTACTAGAAAGACCCGGTTTACACGTATATTTTCGAATTGCTACAAGCTGATCTTTCTCATAAGTGATTGGCAGATGTGCGGAATTGAACGATTGTTGTGAATTTTGCTAAGCCACGATGGTATTTCTTCTGGCCTCAGCTATGGCCTCCTGAACACGAGGTATGGAAACACTCTGTTCCTCTTCTTCAAGCCATTGACGTAAAGTCGCTAAAAAATTGTCACACGGTAAATTTGGCTCCCTGCCATATACCAAAAAATACGGAGAATGTCCCGTAATTCTATGAACTGTAGAATTCATCGCGAAAGCAGCCCGTGGAAGGTGCTGATCCCAATCTTTTTGGTTGGCTTGGACAAATTTAGCGAGAATACGTTTGACTGTTCCATTTACCCTTTCGTCAACTCCATTAGCCTGAATATGATATGGAGCTGTACGGATTAATTTGATTCCTCGAGTCTCAGCAAAATGAGAAAATTCCATGGAAGTGAAATGTGTCCCCTGATCGGTGAGAATTTTAATCGGACACCCGTGACGATTGATCAAGTCACGTTCGAGAACTCGAATAGCGCTTTCAGAATCGGCAGAATGGACAGGTGAAACCTCGATATAACGTGTCAAAAGACAAGTAACGGTAAGAGCATATTGGCTCCGTCGCTGCGTAATTGGTAATGGACCAATGAAATCAATTCCTACAACCTCAAATCCAAATTTCGGTGGCTCCATCGGATTACTTTGAGCCTTTACTGGAGCGAGGTTGTGCAGTTGACATTTAGCGCAGGTGCGGAGAAAACGAAGTTTACATGTTTGTATATGATGTACCTGCTTGTACATACTTGGCCAGTAATATCGAGATTTTATTGAATGCCACGTTTTGAAACAACCCAAATGGCCACAAGAAGTAACGTGAATTTCGGTAATTATTTGTTTCCGTAGTTTAGCCAGAATAACTAAACGCCATAGTCGACCGTATTCGTTAGGATTACTGCGATATAGAATACCTTCTTGAAGCCTATACTCTTCAATTTTCCAAGGTTTCTTTAACGGTATAGCGGTAGAATCATCGGTCGATTTCAGAAAATCGATGATTTTAAGGAAACGCGGTTCGGCATATTGAAGAATTGCAAGATTTACACCTTCAATCGATTGTAAATACGCAACCCTAGGAACATCTAGACCATACAACGAATTTTCGAAGCTAAAATCAATAAAGCTGTCAGCTGGATCGACAGGAAATCTTGACAGAACATCAGCATCGGTATGTTTTTCCCCAGAACGGTGAGTAACGGTAAAATCGTACGGTTGTAAACGTAAAGCCCATCGAGCAAGTTGAGCATTTGGATCTTTTAAGTTGATCAAATGACACAAGGAGTGATGATCGGTAATAACGTCAAAGGTCGACCGTAAAGATACGGACGAAAGAGACCTACTGCCCAAACAATCGCCAAACATTCCTTCTGTGGAGTCGCATAGTTACGCTCTATAGAGGAAAGACTACGAGAGGCGTATGCTATCACTCTTTCTTTACCATCCTGAATCTGGCAAAGTGTCGCGCCAATTCCATACCAGCAAGCATCAGTGTGCAGTAAAGTTGTTGCGTGTTCGTCCGGATACGCCAAATCAGGAGCAGTACACAATTTCTCCTTCAGTAGCTGAAAAGCCTTTTCCGTATCGGGCGTCCAGCTGAACTGACTTCCTTTCCTATCAAGCTGATGCAATGGATCTGCAATTTTCGAGAAATTCGGTATAAAACGACGGTAATACGAACAAAGAGCGACAAAAGAACGAACACCGGTAATATTCTGTGGAGTTGGAAACTCTCTAACAGCACGGATTTTCGCTGGATTTGGAGAAATACCGTCCGCGGAAACGATATGTCCCAAGAATTTCAATTCGGAGTCCCCAAACACACATTTAGCTGGTTTTAACTTAATCGTCGCCAATCGCAGGGCTTGTAGAACCAAACGAAGTCGTTCCAAGTGCAACTCAAAAGTTTTACCAAATACGATAATATCGTCTAAATATACCAGACAAACGGACCATTTCAATGAACCCAAAACTGAATCTATCAAACGCTGGAAAGTCGCAGGTGCATTACACAATCCAAACGGCATAACGTTAAATTTGAAGAGACTATCCGGTGTCACGAAAGCGGTCTTCGGAGCATCCTGCGGATCCATTTCGACCTGATAGTAAGCTTGGTCGCAGTCCATAGTAGAAAAAAATTTGGCATCGCGAAGGCGATCCAAAGCGTTATCCATCCGTGGCAACGGGTAACTGTCTCGACGAGTCAACCGATTAACTTTCCTGTAATCAACACAAAATCTCCACTATCCATCTGGCTTCGAAACGAGATCAACGGGAGATGACCAAGGAGAATTTGAATGTGAAACAACTCCCGATGTTAACATACGATCGACGGATTTTCCGATCTCCTGACACTCTGCAAAAGAAACCCGGTATGGACGTTGTTTGATGGGCAGAGCGGTTCCCGTATCGATTTTATGGTGAGCCAAATCGGTGCGTCCCAACTTTGTACTATCCGATGTGAAAACATCTTGAAAGTCGAAAAGAGTGGAATAATGCTGAGACTTTTGGGTGTCATTTAACCCAGTACCGATGTGGACGCTGGAAAAAAAGTCTGGAAGTACAAATTCGGAAAGACTCGCAGACAGAGAATTCAAGGAAGCCATAGGCTTCGTAGTTTTAGGAGAACTCCTCTAGTGAACAGTAAATCATTGATTCATCTGAAACCTCAAAAGTACCAAGGATTTCATGTTGTCGTAACTTAGCGGAATTTCTGCTAAAATTTGTGATCCAAGTGTAGCCAATTCCATCCTGGACCGTTGTAACGAAATTTCCAACTGTTAAGTATCTTGAGTTCTGTAGTACAAAGGATGGACTAACATGAATAAGACCGGAAACTGATTGATCGACTTGAAATTCAACTTTGTGACTATAATTCGCCGGTACTACGAAACGTGACGACAAGAAAACTCGGTAATCGTTCGGAAATTGTGTAAAGTTGAAGGATCTGAAGAATGACAGGGCAGAATGCTAGCTAATTCGGCGCTGCATATATCCTCAACAACTTTAGTATCCTGTGTCTCAATCGTAGGGTCGACGGCTTGAATCCCAAGCGAAAGAGAATCACAATGAAGAATTGCGTGATATTTGCGAAGGATATCCATTCCAATAACCATTTCGTTACTCAATCCCGGTATAACGAAGAAATCCCATTCCAATTCGACAGAATTAACGGTAAAACGAAGTCGAATTAATGTGTTGATAGACTAAGCCGTTGATTGACCAATGGAAAGGCGGATAAGAAATGGTGAAACAGATTTCTCGCTGACAATATTCGGAAAAATAAACGGAATTAACGATGGGTTTATAGCTGAAAGTAAAGCGCCGGTGTCTATGAGGCTGTTGCGCTGAATAGAATCAAAATATACCAAATCAGCCTTTTCTCATCAGCTAATACTCACGTCTTCACCTTCAGAATTGCTGAACAAAGTACCCATATCGTGAAAGTCGGTAATTGTTGAATTTTGGGGATTATTTACAAGGGTTTCGTGGACTACTAAATCTANTCAAAATATACCAAATGTCGGAAAAGAGTAGTCGAAATACTCACGTCTTCACCTTCAGAATTGCTGAACAAAGCACCCATATCGTGAAAGTCGGTAATTGTTGAATTTTGGGGATTATTTACAAGGGTTTCGTGGACTACTAAATCTATAGAATCACTTAACCTAATTTCGGCAGAAGGAGGAAAATCATCGCAATATGTTTGAGAAAAACTACTAACTATAGTCGGCAAATCGGCAGAAACACAGTCAGNAGGAGGAAAATCATCGCAATATGTTTGAGAAAAACTACTAACTATAGTCGGCAAATCGGCAGAAACACAGTCAGGGGATACCTGAACTGCGGCGTCGGATAGAGTACTCTTACAAAAACTACGAATTAACGAAATTAAATGTAAACATAACTTACAACTAGACGAAGATTCGGCAGATTCGAGATTTTTACAACTAATATCTATAATACAACTATGTACAGGCGGAGAGCTATAGGTCCGGTGGTCCTGCGACACCAGATTTTCTAGTTTTCCGACGGCTGGTTAGCAACTGGAGTGGAAGCTCGCTTACTCGGGAGAACGGGAGCGTGTCCTGATGAAACGAAACCTTGTGGACCCAGTTGTGGAACAAATTGAGGAGAGAACTGTGGAGAAAATTGTCCATTAGACCCAGGATATTGAAATCCAATCGATGGATATGGAAAATACGGTGAAACGTAAGGATACGGCTGCGGAAAATATTGTTGCGGCAACGTTGGAACGAGATTCTGAGGTGTAGACACCGGCATCTGCTGGAATTGTGACGGTGGATATTGTGGAAAGTACGCTGCAGCTTACGGTATTTCAGCCTGAACAAAATTTGACTGTTATGGTGCTTGGAAGCGCGGTGCTGGCGCAGAATTCCAACCATTCCTTGAACCTCGAGCGTTATTTCTGGTGTTTGTTCCTCGAAATCCCCTGTTTGAATTTTGCGGTCGCTGAGGACAGTACTTAACTACGTGACCAGCTTCGTGACAGTAGTTACAAACAGGCTCGCCTGTTCTTAAACGAGAATACGGTGCCGTACCTGGATTACGGAACGTCGGAAAACGATTCGGAAGATTATTAGCCAGGCGAATGTGCTGAGGCTGAAGTGACATGACAGCAGGTGGAGAAAAAGCAGGTGCTTTGGCTTTGTTCGCAGCCAACTCTCTAGCCTGAACCTCTGAATAGCGCCGTAAAAGAACCAAAAAATCAACTGGAGAATCCAATTCGGTCGTCAGGCAAACTTTTTGAAACTCTGGAGGAGAGGCATCGATCAAACTTCTTTGTAGTTGTACCTTCTTTCCTTCTGAGCAGTAAGGCTTTAAATTTCGAATTAGTTCTAATTTTTCCGTTAGAGACGTTTCCGGATTATCGCCAAATTTGAAAACCAACTCCCGGTTTTGCCTCCTATACTCAGAACGACGAGAAATCGGATTCAAAAAATCGCAGAGTTCCTGACAAACCGAAAACCAAATTTCTTCCCGTGATTTTCTAGGATCGTCAATATCCCGTTGAACCCGATCCCAGATGGAATCATACCACGTATGCGCGTTGCCATCCAAAATGCGATCGAAATTGTTGAGATCCATATCAATGGTGATCCCATAATGACGGAAGTCATTCTCTAATCGTCGTAGAAATATGTAAGGATCAGATGAACCATCGAATCTTCTAACAAACTGGATAGCATCATGGGTTGGAACCGGTGGAACCGAAAATCCAATCCCTGGTGGAATGACATTTGATGCCGATGCTTGCCCCTGAGCGCCTGACGTCTGGCCAGTTGGTACAGCAGCAGATCTGGCCGGTCTTGTTAACCTTGTCGACGGCAACGGTTGAGCAGACGGAACCGCTGACGTACTTGCTGTAGTAGTCGGTACAACGGACGGAACCGTTGAGGTAATGATTGGCGCAGTGAAATGACGATGACGGGACAGAGTCGTCGGTGGAGCAGAAAAAACAATCGGCGTCGGATTAGGTTGAGGGTCCCTATCGGAAGACGTAAAACGCGTTTGCGTACCGGTATGGACGAATGGAACCATAATAATTTCCTTTTCGCTTTCTATTTCCAAATCCTCTGTAGTTTGAAAGGACGGATTTTGTCCAAATAGAGAAGACCAGATAGTAAACAGTTGTACAAAAAAAAATTAACCAGCGAAAAAACAAAATAAAAAAAAATTAACGTAAAGAAAAATTTAACGAGAAAAAAAATTAATTCAAAAAAAAATTACCAAAATGTTTGAAAAAAATTCTAAAAAAAAATAATTGAGACCTGGCAATCCTACGGTATTACGGAAAAATAGCCAAAATAAAAACGAGAAAAAAAATTCCATTCAAAAAAATTCACCAAAAATTTTGGGCGGAGCTGAGAAAATGAGCCGATAAATGGAGCTTGACTTCCCCCGATGTCAAACTAACAAGTGTAGAAAAAAAATGTTGAGCTGAGCGAAGCGGAATGAGCCTAATGGTGAGCCTGTCCGGTTGCGAAATGAGCAGAAACAATAACAATAAGCCGCACGGAAAACCCACAAAATCGACTCCAATTCGTCGACAACTTGATGAAATTAACGATAATTCGATGAAAAAATATGAATTTGAAAAAAGTTTTTTGAAAATTTTTCTAAAAATGAAAAAAAAATAAAAAAAAATTCTCTCAAAAAAAATTGACAATAGTGGTAACCACCACTTTATAACTTCAAAAAGTAAGGAAAATGGTTGTTTTTATAAATAAAATTAACGGCAAATCGGTAAGAAAACTTTAACGGTGAAATTTAGGCAAAACTAACTTTCATATTTGCAAAAAAAAATTTGAAAAATTTTGAAAAGTGGGCGGAACCACTTAAATCCAATGAAAATTAATGAAAATTTTTGAAAAAATTACAGTAAAAACCGTGGAAATTAACGGGGGATAACGGTACAAAAAATAAGAAAAGAACAAAGAGAAAGTTGCAAAAAAGTTTGCAAAAAAAAATACCAAAACTTACAATTTCCGGATCCCTCACGGAAAATTGATGAAAAAATGTACCACAAAAGTCCAAAAACTCCGAGAGCTCGAATAGCTGTGAAAGTTGGCGGTCTGCCGTCAGCTAGCCACCAATAGAGGATCCTTGTTCAAACTGATGGTGAAGAAATCCTCTTGAGCGGAATCTGCTCGACGTCTTGTGATGAGCGGAAAGTGCCGCTGTATGAAAAAATATGGAAAAAATACCTGATGGGATGACTGGTAGTGGCCACGGTGGTGGCTGCTCCTGCTATAGCCCGGTGGGCACACAATAATCACTAGGTCCCTTCAAGGGACAAAAACAAACAATACAAATCCCAAATGACTTATGTCCCTTCGTGGGACACAAACACAAACACAAACAAAACAGACCAAACACTTCCCAATATATTATTTAATTCTAGTAATTGGCTTATAGCCAATTACTTACAACACAGAAGAGGGAGAAACACAAGAAAACCACAATAATAATAAATAAATAATTGAAAAGAAAATATTAAATTTTTTGGAGAGTGTGAGGAGACCGACCAGTCGAAGATCCAATTTCACTATGGCGTCTTAAACGCCCCTCCGCCACATGGCGCACTCCTTCCCCTGCCCATAAGGCATGGGCACTTTCTTTCCCACACATTCAAAGTATATTAGGGTTGTATGCCAAGACCAAGCAATTATATTAGGTTCGTATGCGTATAAGTATGCGAACAATACAAAAATATACTTGCAATCGTTTTTTCAANTCACACATTCAAAGTATATTAGGGTTGTATGCCAAGATCAAGCAATTATATTAGGTTCGTATGCGTATAAGTATGCGAACAATACAAAAATATACTTGCAATCGTTTTTTCAAGATTTATCAACGTCGTATACGAAGTTCACCTATAATATATTTCGTATGTATGCCATGTTCCCTCATTAAATATTGTATTACGTTTACCCAAAAAAATTAGGGTCGTATGTCAGGTACACCCAAATGATATCGGGGTCGAATATCAAATTTACCATACAAATTTGGGGTATACGTTAGCTTAATCCAAAAAATATTGAGTGGAGTATGCTAAATTCACTAAAATATATTTTTATCTTAGGCTAAGTTCACGCAGGTATATTGGGGTTGCATGCCAAGTTTACTCAAAGTATATTGTGTTTCGTAAGCCAAGTCATTCAAATATTGTAGGTTGACGTATGCCAAGTTTACCCGTAAAATATTGGTGTCGTATGCTAAGTTCACCTGTAAAGTTGGAATCTTATGCCGAGTTCACCATAATATTTAGATTTTATGCCAAGCTTACCCAAAATAATTTTGGGATCAAATACCAAGTTCAACCAAAAATATTCGAGTCATATGCCAAGCTCACCCGAAATTCATTTATGTCAAGTTTACCAAAAAAATATTGGACAAAAAATATTACCCTTACTACGAATCGAACCTCGGACTGATTCACCGAAATTCTTACTTCATCACCAGCCAATTGATTTTTTAGGTATGAATAGGATTTTAAAACCATTTAAGTTAACTTATGCAAGTGTGTTAGCAAACTTCACTTTATTATGAAAGGTCAGTCAGGTGACAATCTAAGTGCATATAGGTATGCCTACAGTGCGTTCGAATAAGAAAGCGAATTTCCCGCGCANAGGTGACAATCTAAGTGCATATAGGTATGCCTACAGTGCGTTCGAATAAGAAAGCGAATTTCCCGCGCAAAGAAATTACAAAAAATTCAAAATTTATAGACCCGTAGACGTTTGCACAGCTGCTGGACAGTTTATCCTTCTGAAAATCTTTGTTTTGATTATTTTATTTTTTTTGAAAGTGAGGAAAAAAAAATCATCTAAAACATCTTCAGTCAGGCAAAATGTCGCAATTCTTGTATTTCGATTCGAATTTCAAATATTTCATCGCATGATGGTTGACAATTTCATAATGCTGATGAATTATTAACATACCGTCCGCTGATTGTATCAGCTCATCATATCAGCAAAATATCAATTTAACAATTATTTTTAACAACACTAGTGCAATGGGCTGAGACACAGACCTGATGCAATCAGCGGATAGTGATTTAGACGTACTTACTCAAATTTGCCACTGATGAATGCTTGGTTAGATAACATGCTCAATTTTCTATTAAATACATAAATCTAGCAATCACCGAAGCTAAACTGCTAGATTGATGATGCTCGTCCGTTGAAACAAGTATAAACAATCCTGAAACAATTGATTTCAATTGTTTACGGAATAGAAACTAATAAAATAGATGAAAATATCACCTAAATCGAAACGACGATGGATATCTAATCAGTAGGTGAAAACTAATTGGACACATAAAATTAACCTCGCTCTACTCATAATCTGAATTCACATTGTTGGGCATTGTTACCAAATTTTGAAATAATTTAATTATCAAAAAAAAATTATATAGCTGTTATGATATTGAGTTGTTGCGTACTACATGTTCCTCATTAAAATTTGATTGAAAGAGTTCAATTAATTTCAATTCTAATTCAAATTTATTGAATTATTTCGATCAAAATTGAGTGTACTAAATTCTGCATATAAAAATAACTTAAGCTGAACGTAACTGAAACAGGAGAAAAGTGTGGTCATTCCGTTGATATGCATGTCAACTCATAACTTCAATGATCCATAAACATATTTGAAAAAATTAGTCTATTTTGTTAATTTTTCCAGATTTGGTTTAGTATTGTATTTCTTTTATTTATTTCTAACGGTATTTGTGTATTTTTGGCAAATTGAGGTGCACGAGTCTAACATTTGTAAATTTGTAATATTTTTCTGAAAGTATTTCGCGGGAAGTTCGCTTTCTTATTCGAACGCACTGTATATATGTCTTAATTTTCTAAAAACTCATTAAATAAATTATTTTTTTTATCATTGTGGGAGAAAAAATTAATCAAACAGCCTGATATCTGCATCAGGAAAATGTTGTTTATATCTTTTTGGGAATAAAAGTAACAACACCCCACCAAGAATCGAACCTCCTACCAAACCCATCAAACTCACATGCCATATCCACTCAACCATGCAAGTCTGTAACGAGTGTGTCGTTGTTTTAAAAACTTATAAAAAAAGACTTATAAGTAGAGTGAACATGCTCTTCACATTCCATCTCTCAAACAAAAAAAAAAGGCCATATGGAAACTATATGAAAATTTTTTTGCTGTATTCTCCCTATCTCTTTTTTCCGTTTTTCATTATAAAATCAATAAGTCGAACATTTCACCTCTAACCTTAATAAAAATAGCATGAGTGACATCAGTAATACATACCAATGATAATTGTAATAGGTTACCCTATATCTAAATTGCTTAGTTTAAGAGAATTTGTGCGTCAGACACGAAAAAACATACTGAATTATAATAGAAGATAACTTTAATCGCAATTTATACTTCCTTTACGGATGTCCATTTGTTTCTACCACTAATCCTAAAGGAAAACTGGGTAAGAAACGATAAAGACAGTAATTAAAGTAAAACCTCAAAACAGAATTATTGACGTTCAGTTGAGGTAGACTTGTTCTTGAAGTCTTCGGATGGAGAAAATTAGAATTGGCTATGGAATCCATCAGGAATTCTGGCAATACAAGAAGGATAATTTGTCAATAATTTAGGAATTTTCCGAATTCGGGCATATTAAGAATTCTTTTTTAACATTAAGTTTATCCAATTTGGATTACAAATGGCTGTCAAATTATGTCTCTGGTATGGAGATTACACTTCTGTAAAAGAACAGAACCCAACAAAGGCCTTTTGTCAGCCAAGGTCAACTTCAGGACATCCTAATCAGAGGTCAAACCAGGGTGAGAAAAAGAGGACAATTGAAGAAATGAAAAGAAATACAAATTCCAATCCATGTGGTAAACGCGGGCATTGAGCCCGTGAATACAGGAGCAAGCCGAAAACACAAGTGTCCAATGTCCCTTTGCAGCAAACGACAAGGCCAGAGGGTCAATTTGGAAAGCTTACATCCGACACAAGGAAGGCATTCATGGTTCATGGAAAGGAGAGCCAGCATTGGTACAGCGATTCTGGGGCAAGTACCCACACTAGTGTTCGGCACAACTCAAGCTCCGAAATTGAACTCCAGCTCCAACTCCGGAGTCAACTCCAACTCCGGAGTCAACTCCAAAAATTTTGGGAGTTTGGCAACTCCGGAGGGAGAATATAAATTTAGGAGTTGGAGTTGCCAGCTCCGGAGTTGACTCCTTGCGTGTTGGAGTCAACTCCGATTACCAAAATCTCAACCACGGAAATTTTCACGTTTTCCGTTTTTACTTCATCATCGAACTTCGAAATTGTGAACAGCTTCACACATTACTAATTCAACACGGATTAATTATCAGTCAAATTACCCGATTCCGAACCCAAGCACCCACCACTAAAATAACCGAACTGCACTGTTCCACTCGACAATGATTTTCGAGGACNCTTCACACATTACTAATTCAACACGGATTAATTATCAGTCAAATTACCCGATTCCGAACCCAAGCACCCACCACGAAAATAACCGAACTGCACTGTTCCACTCGACAATGATTTTCGAGGGCTGGGCCGTGTGGTGTAATTTTGTTGCTGGTGCTGGAGACGGTTTCAGGTATTTCGACTGGTGAAATAATTTAGTGTGTTGTGCACATTTGATTTCTCACCTGTCTATTTAACCAGAGTTAATTTGAAAGATATGGAATGCACAAACGACCAAAGCGAAGTTGCAGACTGCTTTATTCTACAAGTTCTCAAAATTCTACAAAATTCTCAACCTATTATGAGCCTCCTACGGATAGTAGGGAGGGCAGCGGGCAGTAGAAAGGGTGGTGAGCAGTACGGAGAGTGGTCATCAGTAGGGAGAGAGGTGGGCAGTAGGGAGGGTGGTGGGCATAGAAAGGGTGATGGGTAGTAGAAAGGGTGTCGGGCAGTAACGAAGAAAGCTACAATAAAACGCAATTTGTCAACCACGTTTTCAGTGGTTGGATAAATTTCCCAGCTCCTGGGTATAACAGTGGAGTACAATTTGGGGTTGAAAAAATATCCCAGCTGTTGGGATGGTATTGGACCAAATTCAAATGGTGTGTGTGGAATTAATTGAATTCGTAGTTAAAATATAGCTGTACTAATATGTAGATATTAAATTGATTGGCATGCCATGAAACTAGATAATAGCACAAATTATAAAATTAAAGCGTTTTCTATGAAACTAAAAACTGTAAAAATTTAACTCCGGAGNCACCATGTCAGTTCAACCTAAAAAAATGTTCATATGGAACTACCCTCCGGAGTTGTTCAACTCCAACTCCAGCTAAACTCGTAGTTGTGCCGAACACTAACCCACACCTATGTGCAGCGTGACTGGTTCGTGAGCTACAATAAGTTTGTAAATCCAAGGTCAGTCAACCTTACAGATCACAACACTATACAAGCATTAGGAGAAGGAGACGTGAAAACTTTGAACGAAAAATGACATTAATGTATAATTCAAAATGTTCTTCATGTTCCTGGATCCGTGAATTTGTTCTCTGAAACAGTCATGGCGAAGAACGAATGTACCATAATTAGGACTGCAACCAATACTAAGTACTACGATGAGCGCGGTGTTCATGGACCCAGCGCGTATCCAGCAAATAATCTCTATGTCATGAATTTCAGGTCCCTTGTCGATCAAGCTTTCACGGTTACGGAGGATACAGCAAGGGCGAAACTATGGCATGACAGGTGCTCTCATTTAAACATGGATTACATCAGGCAAACTGAACAAAGGAGCCTCTACTGCAATAACATAAGCAGAATTAAGCGGAGTTGTCATGCAAAAAAGCCGTACCATACAGCAGAAAGAAGGCATACATTTCCAGAAGAAATGACGCACGCTGACCTTGCAGGAAAAATGCCAGTAGGATCCCTGGGGGGGGGGGGGTGCGAACTATTTCCTGCTTATCAAGGACGACGCATGTGGATTTCGAGCTGTATACTTTCTGAAGAAGAATCTAACAGCAGACTGTCTCACGGAGTACGTAGCCTTCATTGAAACACAGTTAGAGAGAAAGATGAAGACAATTAGTACAGACAACGGCGGCGAATTTGTGAACACTGATCTAACCTCGTACTTTCAAGAGGAGATCGTTCACGAAACATCAGCGGCAAACTGCTCTCAGTCAAATGGAAGAGTGGAACGAGAAATGCGAACCATCAAGGATACAGCAAGAGCAATGATGCATTAAGGAAATGCTCCTGAAACACTTTGGGCAGAGGCGGTGGCAACATCAGTCTATGTCCATAACAGACTACTGGATAAACAAAGCGAAGACTTGACAGCATATGAGCAGATTTTCAAAAGAAAGCCTCATCTAGGGCACCTAAGGATTTTTGGTTCTGACGCCTATGCTCATGTACCAGATCAGCATCACAAAGTTGGGAATCAAAAAGGAAAAAAAAGCTAATGACAGTCGGATATGATGCCATATCTACTAAGTACAGGCTGTATGATGACGAGTTGAAAAACAATATCGTGGCACGGAACGTGACTTTCAACGAGTCTGGGATCGTCAACCTTGATGTCAAACCAATCCCATTCGATAAGGAGGAAAGAAAATTTGTTAATAGTCCCGATGAAGATCCACCGAATAGCTCAAATGAAGATGACACGGAATCCAAGCAAGGCCAAGTAGAAGAGGAGTTAGTAACTCAGAATCACGGGATGACCCTTAGAGACAGAGGACTAATCAAGTTACCTGCCAAATATCGAGCACAATTTGCTGAAATTACACAGACATCTCAGACGTTTACTGAAGCTACAGAGTCGCCTCAGTTCAAGGAGTGGAGTGCAGGCATGCACGATGAGACGCTCAGTCAGAAAATCAACAAGTCGAGGAATTTAGTCCCTTGCCCAAACGATGTCATACTTTTTGATTGTCGATGGATTTATAAAATAAAATGTACTCAAGATAAATCAGTAAAACGGTTCAAAGCCCGCCTAGTAATCAAAGGATTCAAGCAAAAGTATGGCATTGATTACGATGAGACACGCCACAGTGTGTCGCTATGAATCAATCCGGTTACGATGAGACACGCCACAGTGTGTCGCTATGAATCAATCCGGTTACTTCTAGCTTTGACTGTCATCAAAGGCTATCACATGATGCAGTGCGACATCAAAACCGCCTTTCTACATGAAATCCTAGACAAACAATCTACATGAGACAACCAGCTGGGTATGAAGGAGAAGGGGTAGTTTGCCTACTGCAAAAGAGTTTGTATGGGCTAAAGCAAACACATAGGTGTTGATTCAGCCTACTCACAGAATTCCTTAACTTGAACAACTTTAAGGAGACATCAAGTGATCCTTGTGTATTTGTGACAGAAAATTTAATAGCATCATCATTTGTCGTGGTCTACGTGGATGTCGTTTTAATTATAGCATTCTCTGAAGCTGAGACTGAAAGAATTCTAAGTCTACTACAGTCTCGCTTCGAAGTAACGCCCAGTCAACCCACATGTTTTGTTGGAGTATAAATCATGTTTCTAGAAAATGGTGAGCTACACCTTGCACAAGCTACTTACGTTGAAGAGTTGCTACAAAGATTCAGACTCAGCAACTCAGTCTCCGTACCCATGCAGCTAAGCACAGGGCTCTCTTCATCAGCAGTGTAAGAATACATTACCATATCGACAATTAATCGGAACACTAATCTTTTAAGCAAAGCTGATTAGGCCAGACATTGCCTATGCAGTTTCAAAGTTATCGCAGTTTATGAACGGTTGCGATGATGAGCACTGGAAAGCAGCAAAAAGGGTGTTGAGGTACCTACAGGGAACCAAAAATCTAGGCCTATACTACCAGAATTCACAGGATTCATTTTTAAGTGGTTACTCAGACGCGGACTGTGCGGGAGACAAAATTGAGAGAAGATCAACAGGATTTGCATTTTTTATGGGAAGAAGTCTGATAACGTGGTCAAGCCAGAAGCAGCCAATAGTATCATGTTCTTCTACAGAAGCTGAATACATCGCGTTAGCAGCAGCTGCAAGAGAAGCAGTCTGGTTGTAGTAGCACTTAAAAGAGCTAGGAGTCGGTAGTGATGAAGCAGTAGATCTGGTGGTAGATAACCGAAGCACTAAAAAGCTTGTAAATAATCAAGAATTTCACAAGAGTACAAAACATATTGATGTGCATTATTATTATACCAGAAAACTACAAGCAACAGGAAAAATCAAAACTAACTTTGTTCCTAAAGGCGACCAATTAGCAGATCTTTTTACAAAGCCTCTGTTGAAGTCCCATCATCAGTCAATGGTGCAACGTCTGCAGATGACAAGTTCTACTGAGAATGACTACAAAAATTCTAAGATAGTCAAAATCAAAAACAACAAGCACGAATTCAGTACACTTCCTATTGTGCCTTCTGATGTTCTGCCTGGTTAATACTTCTAAAGCAATCTCAACACTGAGCCATCAATCAGTCATTTGGAAATCAACTACCACTCCTATAACGACAGGTTACTACCATTACTATCTATTAATAAAGTTTAAAGCTACGTGTGAAATCTTAACTTGGATAATATTCATCCTGATCTGTTGGAGGTAACGAAACGTAGATGTAAGGAACTCTACAAGGAATATTTTCTAAACGAAATGGAAGTTATGTGTCCATGAGGCCCATTCACTGAAATTGAAGGAAAGGTTAAACGTCCAATTTTCACATTACTCACAATAATAATTGTCAATTGTCGCAGCAGCGGGAGTTGTAATATCCACACAAGTAACAGGAAGTGTAGCACTTTCTGATACAAACTCACCTCAGACTGCTGTGGATTTACAAGCAACAAAGTTAGAAGAAGCCTCCAAAAAAATGAATTTAACTGAACAAGGAATTACAGCATTGAACGAAGAACTCAAGGCTCTTACCACTCGAATCAACTATCTCGAGGATGACATTAAAACAGTAGAACAAGACTTCAATAAAGTGAAGTATACACAGACTGAAGCAATGTATGCAATTTCATACATAACTACTAGAATGTCACAAGGCCAGCAAATAATGAAAGCGGCTCGCAGGCAATGGGACGACAACAAACTTTATCAGCTTTTCTTTGATTTCCTCAATTACAAATTATCTTGTGGTAACTCCTGTCCAACCCAGTTCGCCACAGCGAAGCGGTGCAGATTTTCTTACGACAGATCTATGGTGTACATGGACTTCACTTCACCAGTTGTAAACAAGACTCAAGTTGCTAGAGGCCTACCTCTTTGATTTAATTTACCAGACGAGTAACCAAACTTGTGTCATCAAGTACATCGGTCAAAACAATGTGATCATTTCGAATACAGAAGATTGTGTTTACTCTGTAAATGTTAAGTACACTAATCTAATCCTTTCTCCTTCACAGGAATGCAAGAAAATGTCAGCGCTACCAGAAGGCACAAAATATTTCGGAATCAAACACTGTAAACATAGGCATGAAAACGATCAGAAATATTTTGTCCAAATCAAGCCTTATCATGGGAACATCCATGTCTACTGTGCTGGAAGTAACATTACAATCAGCAACAATAGCCAAGCCTGTCCAAACGAAACATTTGTGCTTCCTTACAACTCTAACTTTCAGATCAAAGGAAAGCACTATCATGGTGAGGAATTTAAGCTCAATTATCAAGAGGAAAATGATCCTTCGTTCACACTAACAGCCAATCTGTTCCTTCAGCCAAAGGTGAAGCTAGAGGAACTAGTACTGGGACCAACGACGGGAATGCCTACTACGGAAAAAACATCTGAGAAGTCAAACGTATACTATTCGCAAACAAGGTCTGGTCTGGACTATTAACTTATTCTCGGATTAAATAGCTGTGAATACTGACCGCGCAAAATAAAATAAAATTTTAACCAAATTCTAGACATTTGCACAAAAATTTTATTTAGGACTAGCCAGCGCTCGCTTCCCTCGCCGCTCGCGAACCGACTAGCCCTGCCGCGGGCGCCAAACTTTTATCACAATAATGAAAAAAGTATTAGTTGGTATCCATTTTTTGCTTTATTATGACGTTCTGTTTCTGAGATTCTTCGCATTACTCTGTGCAATTTACTCTGTGATAGACCAATTGAGCCAAAAATTTGCATTTGAATTGTTAAAACTAATTCCAAGCTGCCACATATTTTTAAGTTTTTCAAAATTTTTATTTATTTCAATTTNACCAATGGTTACTCATTTCTCTGGTATTTATTTGTCGAAAATAAACAACTGAAATTATGAAACAAATAGAAAGCCGTTTTTAGTGTAACTTTTGTAAAAACGGTCTATGAAAGGCAGGTTTAGAATTTTACTTTAGCTCACACATGGGCTTTTGAGGTTTGCCGAACCTTCCTAACCCGAATCTAGTCCACAAAAATTTTGCCGCACCGTACCCGGATCGAACCTCGACTATATCGAACCGAGCCGAACCCGAACCAATTTCAAATTTTACTTTAGCGCACCGAACTCGCACCGAACCTCGACTTTGTCGAACAGAACCGAACCCGACTCTACTTTAATATTTTACTCTCTCGAGCCGAATCCGCACTGAACCCATTCCGAACCTTGCCCCATTTAATATCCAAACACTCAGGTTCGTCGAACTTTCCAAACCGAACCGAACCAGGTTCAGCTACAAACCGAACCGAACCGATCCCTAAATTCAAAAATTTAAGGCCGCACCGAACCCGAACCGAATCCAGATCCTGTCGAACCGAGCCGAACCCGTAACTAATTAAAAAATATAGAACCCGAGCCAAACCTGTATCGAATAATGTTCGGTTCGGTTCAGGGTTCTGAGGGAACTGGAGTTCCTTCTTCATCGTCCTCATCACCCCGTTCCTGTGTTGCTGTTTCCCTCATCGGAAAAAACAACAACATCAGGAACGAGATGAAGAGGAAACCATATCATCTCCCCTTTCTATTAAAAAAGTAAAGTAAAGAAACCCTCCCTAATATAGGATATATATACATTATTATTTGATCTATATATGGTATATAGATGTTAGTGGCGTTCTCTTGAGACAACGCCCAGATCCTTCCTTAGTTTGAAAGGAGAAACAGCTTCACTGTTCTCCTCCATTTTTGATTTTTCTTAAAATTTATTTATTAATGATTTTTAAATAAAGTCAAATTTAAAAATCAGTGATCTGGTGACCCGACTACCTCACTCCACAGGATCACTTCACCAACATCCACAAAATCTTCAAAGAGGACCTTCAAGGATCCACAGAACCACCACACCTAGCGACCATAGGAGATTTAGGAAGTCGCGTCATCGACATCAAAAATACAAATCAACAAGAGTAAATTATAATTATAAGAATTTAATTATAAATAATTAAAATATTAAGAATGCCATAATTAGGGCATAAAATTTCATAAAAATTTCATAGGAATTTTTTTTTAAAGCAGTAAGCGTAAGGCAGTGCTGCCGGAATTTTTTTTAAGGGCTAGGGTCAACTGGGGTCATAAAGACCAGCGCGTACGCTAGCCTCGCATAGTCCTGTTGGGTTCAGGAGACTTCTAATTAGAGGTCGAATCCAACAGGACAATTGCATAAATAGGCATCACAGCGCGTAATAAATTGAAAAAGTCGTTGGATTCAGGAAGCCTCTGTATAGAGTCTGAAACCAACGGGACAGGTCAACATACGGTACTAGCGCGCATATAAATTGACCCTAAGCCACGTCCAGTTTCATAAAAACTAGCCAATTAGGAGTCAGTTCATGGCTAAATGACTTTTTGAACTAAATACATTCAAAAAGCCACAAAACATAATTAATAAAGCATAATTGGCATTATGTATAACCTATATATACACTCATAATAACATAATTAAAATTAAAAATATTTACAAACTGTAGGCTACTTATATAATCAGGAAGCCTTAAGGCTGATTATATAAAGGAAGCTATCAGAATATCTTATAAAAAATACCCAAATAAAACCACGCCTACTTTTCAGAAAACCGACCAATCACAGGTCGAGTTTCTAGAAAAAATAAATTTAGGTTACAAATAATTAAGGAATCTCCCAAACACCAAAAATTGGTGGAAAATCCCTGCAAATTACTAAAATATTGGTCAAATAAAATATAACAAATACCAAAAATATCTATAAACCTAGGCTATCATATAAATTTAAGAAGCCTTAAGGCTGATTTATATGAAGTAAGCCAAGGAAAACCGGAAAATTCAATAAAATAACAAACCATAAACCACGCCCACTTTTGAAAAATAACTGACCAATCACAGGTCGACTTTTCAGAAAAGTGATTTTCAGGTTCTAACGAACCACACAATCATAAAAATACAAAAAAATTGTGAAAATTCTCGAAAATTTACATCACTATTAATAAAATTATCCTTAAATTGATAATTTTATACCAACTAAAAAAGTAGCATAAAACCTCAGAAATAGTTGGTGTTATACGGAAAAGTGAACCAACTAAAAATAATATTGAAATACTGTGTGTAACCACAAAAAGTGGAGTTATTGTAAAAAAATTCAAAAAAGAGTAAAATCGCCGACAGGTCACGCCAAAATTTTTTTATAAATTAGTGACAAATGACTGTCCATTTAAACCCTTATGAAATCTCCCAAATAAAGTGAGTACACACATCTTTAAAAACACAATACAGCAATTCTTATAAGGGTCACGCCCAAATTTCCAAAAATCATAATCACTTAAACAATGTCCAAGCTACCAGACAACACAAGTAATACATCCATAAAATCTAGAAATGAAACAAAAGCAGAAATAGATCCTAAAACAACCAAAACAAAATCAGATACTGTCCCATTTCAAACTAGAACGCGAAGTAGGAACAGTTTTTCCTCAGTTTCCTCAATACATTCAGAACAAATGGAAAATCCCAATGTTCATTCCGGAGAGGAAGAGGTGTACGAAACAAGAGCCAATCCAGAAAACAGAAACCTCTTCACCGTCAATCCCAGTCTTTCTGCCTGTGGAAGCGTGGGACAAGGAGAAAACGGTGGAGAGGAGATTCTCATAAAAATACCAGAAAGGAAAAATACCCTAAAAATCCCAAATTCATCCCATAGTTCTACATCTCCGGGAATGGGACTTGTAGTGAGTAATAGAGGCAAAACTAGCAACAAACATTCAGGTCAACTAGAATTAGCCAATCAGGGTCAAGCAATACAAATAAACCAAGAACAAGTGTCACAAATGCAAATTGCATACCAAAATTCCATTCAGTTAATACAAAAACAAATGGAAGAACAACAGGCAAATTTTTTTCAACAAATGCAACTTTTTGTGACCAATCAAATACAAACAAATACACAGTTGATATCATCCTCACAAAATCAATCAGAAGTTTATAAACCAATCCCAATAAAAGAAAGTTCACAAACTAAAGCACGAATTGGCAACCGCCATTCAAAATATTAAACTCACCGCTGTCACTCCTACTGTTTCGGTTCCTAGATTTAAACCAAAGCAATCATTTGCTATTGCTTACCTAGCAGAAGTAGAAAGATATTTTCGGACACAAGGCCATAGTGAAGACTCGTTTCTAGATTTGGTCAATTCGATTTTACCCCAAGACGCTAAAGCTTGGTTTGATCATCATCAAACTGAATTTGAAACTTGGGACGATTCTAAGGAAGGATTTGCACAAAGATATGACAGCTGGATGGATGTAAATGAGAGGGTTAAATTACTTTATACTAGAGAACAAAAGTTAACAGAATCAATTGAGTTTTTCATATATGATATGGCTCGTTGTGCTAAACAATGTAACCCAAATGAAAATACAGAGGAATCAGTACAAAGAGCTAGACTTTCTCTCCATCTGTCACTTCTAACACATCTCGGTACTACAATTTATAGAACACATGAGGAACTTTTTGAAGCCTCAAGGGTAGTTCACCAATGTATAATGGCGGAAGACAAATTCCATGGACGTCAGGCCAAACTTCCACCACTTAAAAACAGTGACCGCCAAATCGGAAATAAAACACAAATGCCCCCCCATTAAATAAATAACAGTCGCCATGAAAAACCACAAGAACCATCTAGGACAAATAATACTTTCCGTGGATTTAATACATACAGAGGATACTATCGTGGTCGTTCCCAGTTTAATAAAGGGAACGGAAACCAAAACTATAATAGCAGTCAACCAAATAGTTATCGCTCATATCAAAATATACAATACCGGAATAATTATAGGTCACAGACCTACCGATCCCTTCAGAAGTAGTTAGAGCTTTTTGAATTTATTTTCACTCCCTGTTTTACTAACCTCACCTATAAATATATTCAACCCACATACTAAAACTTTCTCATATTGTATACCCACCAGAATGCAGAGTCGGGCAAGACTACTACGAAATTACGCAAGATTCCCATGGTATGCGAAAAGTACATTTAATTATGAGAAGCAGACCAATACAAAAGAATTGAAAATGGGGAAATTTTGTTGGATAAATTTCAAAACAGGTAGAGAATTTTGTTGTATAAATTTCCATACAGGCAGAAAATTATGTTGGATAAATTTTTATACAACCAGAAAATTTTGTTTGATAAATTTCCATACAGGGAGATAATTTTGTTGGATTAATTTCCATACAAGCAGGGTGTGGACATAGGCTGCTCATATAATACCCATGTTCCTTTCCTTTTACATAAAATTGAGAAATTATACATAAGATGCTGAACAGTTGTTTTAAAGCTCGTTTTAGCGGTTATGTATGGACATGGAACATAAATGATTAACCAATTTGATGCTGAATCGACAGCCCTTCAGATCGTCTCGTTACAAAGTTAAAAGAACAGAACTAAGGAAAAATACAGTTTCTACGCAATTAGGGATGAAGTTTTAAATACACCTTGATATAAGTTGATAGAGAGTCCATTATGACAATTGTTCAACATTGTATAATATCTCAATTTTATGTAATCTGAAAGGAACATGGGCATTATAGGAGCAGCCTATGTCCACACCCTGCCTGTATGGAAATTTATCTAAAAAATTTTTCTGCCTGTATGGAAATTTACATAACAAAATTTTCGGCTGTATGGAAATTTATTCAACAAAATTTTCTGCCTGTATAGAAATTTATCCAACATAATTTTCTGCCTGTGGAAATTTATTCCACAAAATTTTCTGCCTGTGTGGAAATTTATTCAACACAATTTTCTTCTTGTGGGAATTTATCCTACAAAATTTTCTACCTGTATGGAGTTTTATCCAACAAATTTTTCTGGCTGCATGAAAATTTATCCAACAAAATTTTCTAATTTTCAATTCTTTTGTATTGGTTTGCTTCTCATAATAAATGTACTTTTCGAATACCATATGAACTTTGAGCAATTTCGTAGTAGTCGTTCCCGACTCTGCATTGTGGTGGGTATACACTATGAGAATATTTTAGTATGTGGGTTTAATATATTTATAGGTGAGGTTAGTAAAACAGGGAAAAAAAATAATTCAAAAAGCTCTAACTACTTCTAAAGGGATCGGTACCGGAATAGTAACTACCGGCAAGACCGAACCAACACGGTAGATCCTAGACATGTAATTGACCAGAATGGCCCAGGAAACTCATTAGGGTTGGGTTATACTGGTCAACACCAGTTTAGAGGATCTAATCGCGGTAATTGGTCTCGCCGTGGACGCAGTGAAAATAGAGTTAGATATGAAACTCAAAGACCACAATATAGACCACCAAAAACTTCAGGTTTTCAAAATAGACCAAACCAGTGTATGAAGTGTAGAGGTTTTGGTCACCAAGCTAACCATTGTCCAACACAATCAGGATTAGCTATGACCGCACATTATGAGGAACCAATAGATTCCCAAAATAAACGTCAGANGTATTGGTTTGCTTCTCATAATAAATGTACTTTTCGAATACCATATGAACTTTGAGCAATTTCGTAGTAGTCGTGCCCTAGACTCAGGTTGCACCTATTCTTTAGTTGAGCACAACCTAGTTCAAAAATTAAATGTGTTTATAACACCTATAACACAAATTGTTCTTTCGGCAATACATAATCTTAAAACTAGCCCAATTGGGAAAGTTCTATTAACTATTGAAATAGGAAATAGACAAATTGATCATGAGTTCCTAATCGTTAACCAATTACCGTTCCCGTGTGTCATTGGTTCCGACATAATATACAACCAAGGCATAATCACGGATCAACGAGGTAGTAAATACTGGTTTCGTAACGAACCCAGAAATAAATTTAACTTACCGACTTCAACTAAACATAATCCAATTATGTTGTCCTCTACAATTCATGAGGTCAATGTCTGTCGATCCTTAGGATTTGGCATTGACCTAATGAATGGATTGGACAGCAAAGTCAAACTAAATCCCACTTTGATCTCAGATCCAAATAAGATCAAAGTGCAAAGAATTTTAGATAAATTTCCAACGGTTTCGCGTAGTGATGGTAAGTACGGGAAAACTACCATCACTATGCATGAGATTGAAGCGGAAGGAAAACCGCCATCTGTAAAACCATATCGTTGTTCCCCTATAATAAATCCCGAAATAAACCGACAAGTTCAAGAGCTTTTAAAAAACGGTATGTGCAGACAGTCGAGATCACCATACGCAGCTCCAGTCATGGATTAAAAGAAAAATGGGAAATGGCGAATGTGTTTAATTATATAAAATTAAATGACCAAACAAAAACCAATTCTGCACCAATGGGAAGTACACACAATATGTTATGACATATCCCATCTGGTTATTGGTATTCGTTATTGGTTATTAGTATATAGTAGAGTTTACACGGATGATACAATTATATTTTCGAGAACGTTAGAAGAACATCTCCAACATATTGAGATAGTTTTAGATCGCCTTAGAACGACAAATCTTACAATTAATACAGAAAAATCATCTTTCGCAAAACGTGAAGTGAAATTTTTAGGCCATATTGGTTCTCAAGAAGGACTTAAAAAAGATCCAGATAAAATAAAAGCCCTACAAGAATTTCCTAGACCTACCAATAAAAAAGGAATCATGAGATTCAACGGAATGTGTCAGTGGTATTCCAGTTTTATCTGCCATTACGCTAGTAAAATGGAACCACTTTTTAAATTACTTAGGAAGGAAAATAAATTTATATGGTCACAAGACCAAGAAAACGCTTTTCAACAATTAAAACGAGACATTTGTGAGAGTGTAGTACTACAAAATATAGATTATTCTCAACCCTTACTCATGAAATGTGACGCTAGTGAGTATGGTTTAGGTGCAGTTCTCTGCCAAAATGTTGAGGGAGTAGAACGCCCTATCATGTTCGCTAGTAAGACTCTGAAACAATCAGATAGATCTGCACATATATATGAGAAAGAAATTTACGCTATAATTTTTGGTTATAAAAAGTTCGCTGAATTTATCCGACACCATGAATTCACAATTCAAACGGATAATAGAGCTGTGAGCTATTTGAAAAAGATGAAAGGTATGAAGGAAAGTTAAACATTTGGGCACAACAAATCGATTCATGGAATGCTCATATTGTTTTTCGTCCAGGAGCGGAGAATGTGGTTGCGGACGCGCTATCACGAGCTCCAATCCCTATCCAACCAGACGATATAGATATTGAGGATGATCATGACATCCAATATGTTCCTATAGCAGCCCTTACCTTTACAACCCCATCTATGAGAGATATAGCTCATGAACAAGCTCTAGATGGTAAACTCTCCCAGATCATAACCCAATTGCAAAATAGGCATAAGGAGTCGCGACCCAAAGACTATATATTGCAAGATGGAGTTTTGATGAAACTAATAAAACCATTTGACAAAAGTGGCAACTCGATAGGAGACCCTTTGGGTCATCGAGGAATCTTTTGTCAAAAGTGTTTGGATATAGGTGCAGTTAACACACCGTCCAAAACTCACATAGATATTCAGTGCACGTGCATACAACTAAGACTGATTCCGGTACCAGTCATTCCCCAAACTATGAGAAACGAAATTTTAAAATTATTCCATGATTCTCCTGAAGCAGGACACCAAGGTATGCGTAAGACTTCGGAGAAAATCAAAGTGAGATGTTTTTGGCCAAACATGAACAAAGATATAAGAGAATATGTGCACAGTTGTGTCACTTGTCAAAAAGTGAACCCAACCAATCAGCTACCGTACGGATTATTACAAACTGTTTCTCCGCCATCAACGGTGTTTGAAACAGTACATATAGACCTAATGGGTCCTTTCCCTGCGAGCTCAGGTGGAAGATTAAATAAACATTTGCTAGTAGTAATCGATGAATTGTCGAAATGGGTTGAAGTATTCCCCAAGAGAACGGCTACAGCCAAGAAAATTAAAGAAATTTTAGAAAATCAAATTTTTTGTCGATTTGATACTCCAAAAAGGATTATGAGTGATAATGGTACCCAGTTCACATCAAATCATTTAAAGAGTTTATGTAAGCACTGGAAAATCCATCACACTTTCCTTAGTGCTTACCACCCCCAGACCAATCAATCGGAAAGAGCAAACCGCAATTAAAAAAAAATGCTACAAGCATTTGTAAATGGTAATCATCACAGTTGGGATGAACATTTACATCATTTCGTATTAGCCTTACGGACTTCAATTAACAGAGTTACAAAAGTAACACCGGCTATCTTAAATCTTCGTCGAGAAATTCCCTTACTATTTGATAGGAATCTACAAGACTCTCCCACCGACATCTCGTCTGTAGACTATCATAGGTTGAGTGAATTGCCAACCAGATTACAATCAGTTATTGAGTTCGTCCGAAACAATATCAACCAATCTCAAATTGAAAATAAAAAATATTATGACCAATC
Organism: Holacanthella duospinosa; assembly: GCA_002738285.1. Taxonomy (NCBI): domain Eukaryota; kingdom Metazoa; phylum Arthropoda; class Collembola; order Poduromorpha; family Neanuridae; genus Holacanthella; species Holacanthella duospinosa. The sequence goes on from NIPM01000307.1 coordinate 132,090, forward strand.
TCATAGAGATCATAGTTTTGAAACTGGAGACTTAGTTCTCATACAAAACCATGCAATTTCTAACCAAGAGGAAGGAATTATGTATAAGTTAAATCCCCGTTTTATTGGCCCATATGAGTTAGGAGAAGTCGTTAGTCCGGTCTCCTTTAAAATTCTGTCTCTTCCAGACAGAGGTTATATTGGAAATAGGCATGTAAATCAACTTAAACCGTTTTACCAAAGGCAAATATCCAATACAACACAAATAGCAACTTTCACCCCAATAATTCCTACCGGTGAAGAAAATAACATTAAACCTATAAGACGACTTAGACAAAATACTCGAATAAATTATCGTTCCCTAGCAGGTTTACCTAATTAAAATCAATGAAAAAAGACCACTCGTGGGACCTTAGGTCTTTAGTGGTCTAAGTTAAAAAAGTGGAACAAAATAAAGTGAAATAATTCTTATATGCACTGTTATTACAGAAATGGCACTTTCACTTCCAACATCATCCAATTCCAAATCCCGCAAGTCCATTGAATACAGAGCCAAATGCCAACTGGCTGATTCCAAATTTAAACGTGGATTTGTCGACCATTTAAAAGACAGAAAAAATCCCTCATTAGAATTACTCCTTGCAGAAAATCGAACCTGAAATGAAGCCAATTTCATCGCTTCTCTGCATGGAATCCACCCTTTAAGCTCAGTAATAAGAAATTGGTCAATCCCATCCACCGCATATATTCCCCCAAAAATGGAACCCACGGATGAAAGATTGATCACGAAATTAGTGATAGTACAAGACTCAAACCGGATGGATAACATGATCCAAGATTTAATTCGACAGACAGAGATAGGCTGGGATATTGAGGTTTCAAGGTCAAACTGCCATACTTATTGGAACCGAACATTCGTCTGTCTAATTCAAATTTCAACTCTTCAAATTGACTACATCATTGACCCCTTTCGAGTCCCCCAAGACATCTTTAACTTGAACCAAGTGCTTCAAAACGACAAAATACTGAAGATTGTCTATGATGGCCAATTAGAAATTTCAATGTTTTAACTCTATCACCGGATTTTGCCCACAGCCATAATAGACATGAAACAAGTCTTTGAAACTTTTGTAGCGGTTGATTTTTCCTTAAATCAAAGGAAAAGAGATTTTATATTGCACTGGCCTACTACTTTCCAGAATCAGAAGTAGACGAAACTGGACAACTCGCCGACTTCAGATATAGACCAATTCGAAAATCTGACCCCTTAACGGAATATGCCCGTTCAGACTCCCATTTAGTCCTCAGGATGTGGCAAAAACACCGCCAAAATGTGAATATTCCAGGTCGCTCTTTGGCAGAACAGAAAGTAGTAGACGAGAGATGGAAAGCTGTTGAAGATCGCTCTAAATATGTGTCCCAACAACTTCTGAAACTCACACATACAACAGTTGAATCTCTATTAACAGCAGAAAACTTTCCATCTCCCTTGAATCATCTTTTCTCTGATTTATTAGAGTTCAGAGACCAATTGGCCAAATTGGAAGACGTCCCCCCTTTCTCAATCATCTCAGACCAACACTTGTCTCAACTCTGTAGATTTCACCCTCCCAATAATCAAGAAATGTTGCAACTTTTACAACATAAAGTTTCCTACATTCTCCAACCTAAAAAACACAAACTTTTGGCCATTATTACCAAATATCCATCGGTACTTTGTGTTCCCCCACCACCTGAAACGAAGACACCAAGGCCAAAGAAAAGAACCTTACCAACTCCGAAACCAAAACCAACAATTCCTGATGAGTTGGATGAGAATTGGGATTCTGAGTCAGATGACGGGCTGGACTACTATGGTGCTACCATCAGTGGGAACTCCACCGTGGGCCCTTCGGGCTTTGTGGGCGTTCCCACCGTGCCAGCGGTAAGACCAGATCCAACAGACTACTCAGAGGATATCCTCACTTTCCATCCAGAAGAAGAAGACTTATTTGGTGAAAATGAGTTGAAAGATGTTATAGAAGAACAAGTTGAAGGGTTGAGCGACTTGGAAGACCATACTGTGGAAATACCACCTCCACAACCCAGATTACAAGCACCAAAACCTCCTGCAATATTTCCCAACATCAATCAACCCCTCGATAAACCGAATAACCTGGATGTTCCACCACTACTTCCAATTTCATCGGAGCAGGGGACTTGCAACTCCGACCAGCACTTCTTTCCATGTTTTATCTGCTACGACATGGAGAACATTCACAAAATGTTCGATAAAAAGTGCTGGTACGGGACCCCGGCGAAGAGACAAGTAACAGGAGCAAGAGCAAAAATGTTAGCAAATAAAGCATTAGCCAAACTCCGATTTCCTGAGTACTTTCGTCACATCATTTTAAAGAAACGCGCAAAACTCACAGATAAAGAACAACAACCAAAGCCTGACTGAACCACTCGTGGGACCTTAGGTCTTTAGTGGTTCAGTCAAGAAAACTCAAATTCACGTCATCAAAGTTCAAAAACGTATTAGGTATAACTTTATTATGTTTAGACTACTCGTGGGACCTTAGGTCTTTAGTGGTCAATCTATAAAATTCTAATTTTCTAATTCTTACATTTTCTTTCCAATAATTTCATTTCGGCACATAGGTACTTTCAGGATTCCACACCATTTCATTTCAACAACCCCCTCCGGAAGAGGAGGAGGTCTCTCGGGGCCGGGAATGTGAAGGAACTGGAGTTCCTTCTTCATCGTCCTCATCACCCCGTTCCTGTGTTGCTGTTTCCCTCATCGGAAAAAACAACACCAGGAACGAGATGAAGAAGAAACCATATCATCTCCCCTTTCTATTAAAAAAGTAAAGTAAAGAAACCCTCCCTAATATAGGATATATATACATTATTATTTGATCTATATATGATATATATGATATTTGATTTGAACCTATTGAAACAATCGTCTTGGCGATAATTTTTTTTCCCGAAATCAAAGGAAAGCAACCAAAATCGGAGAAATACTCAAAATCGGTTCAGAAGACTTTGAAGATTCTTCTTATCCAAGTTCCACCGTTCATAACCCTCTTAACGTGGATGAATTTTTGAAAAAGTCCAACCCTTCAAACCCTCTTGTCCCTCCATCAACCTTTCTCAGAGAACATGGTTTGATTTGGTTGAATTCAACTCTCGAACCTCACACAGAAAAATCAATCTCGAAGAAGACTTTATGGGATAGGCTCGAAAATCACAGAAAATCCTTAAATCTCAGACCAATCACCCAAGTCACCCTAGCCAATTGGGTTAAAATCTGCTTTCCCTTTGTGCATTCGAAACGAGGTCCAAGTGGATCAAACGGTCCACATTTCACAGGCGTCAAATGGAAAGAAGAAGATACACAAAACACCTTTAACCTTGGATCTAAATTGACGACTTTGAGAAGAGGTATCCCAACTCTCCTCAGGGTTCCTAGAGGTGCTCGATTTGCCCTTCGAACTGCCCTCACTAAATGCATAAATGAAGTCAACAATAATAGCTCTGAGGATTCTTGGGCTGAGCTTCTCATGTTTCCATTCGTAACTCTACAAGTTCCACACCGCAAAACTAAAGTAAGTAATCTCACATCTTGGGTCAAATCTAACATCGAGAATTGGAATTCGATTAAAACGGAAGCAGTACCTCTTAAAATGACGGAAATCGAATTCTCTCTATCAAAAATATGGAGAAAAGTCGAAGCCAAACTCGGCGATGGAGACATCTCTGGAGCCATTCGTCTAATCACTTCAGATAACACTATCGCACCAGACTCTCCTGAAACTCTATCAGGTTTAAGAAACAAACATCCACCTCATCTAACTCCCACTAATTTTCCAGAAGATTCGGACTTAATAAACTCTCCTTTGATTCTAGAAGATCCTGATATTTTGAAAGCTATGTCCTCCTTCAAACCCGGTTCAGCTGCAGGTTTAGATGGACTTCATCCGGAAATTCTGAAAGATCTAATCAGTCATACAGTAGCCGACTCAACTGATCTACTAGATTCAATAAAAAAACTGCTAACTTTGATGCTGTGGTAAAGTCCCTGAAAGCATTCATCCAATTCTTTATGGAGGTTCATTAACCGCACTCTTGAAGAAGACTGGAGGCATCCGTCCTATTGTCATTGGGAATACTTGGAGAAGATTAGCAGCCAAAATTATTACCAAACGAATTTCTGGATCCCTCTCTCAAGACTTTCTCCCTAATCAACTAGGAGTTGGAGTCCAAGGTGGAGCTGAAACTGGAGCACACGCCGCTAGAACTTATTTCACTAATCTCAATAATTCCGTCAAAATCTTTGTCAAAATAGATTTTATGAATGCCTTTAATGAAATCAGAAGAGATACGCTCCTGGAGAGGATTAAGATAAGGCTCCCTGAAATATTCAACTTCGTTCACCAGTGCTATCGTCTTCCAAGTAAAATCTTTTATGGAGATACAGCTCTACTGTCTGATCGAAGTGTTCAAAAAGGAGATCCGCTCGGACCTGCTCTTTTTTGTTTCGTCGTCCAACCTATTGTAGAACAAATTTCCTCTGAATTTAACGTCTGGTATCTGGATGATTGCACTATCGCTGATTCTCCAACCAAAGTTTTTGAAGACTTAGAGAAAATTTTCCACTTAGCAGAAGAAGTTGGACTATTCCCAAATTTCTCTAAATGTGAAGCAACCATTCTTGGAAATTGTGAAGTTGGGCAACTCAAAAAATCATTTCTAATCTTGAGATAATAGTTCCGGGAATTCAAATGATGAAAATTTCCAAAGCTACTCTTCTAGGAACACCAATCTCAGACGAAGCGATTCGAGAATGCCTACAGCCTGATACACTTAAAATTTTTGGAGAACGACTTTTGAACATCTCCAAACATTCTGCTTTTTTCCTTCTTCAAAAGTCCATATCCATTCCGTGATTAATTTTTTTTTCTCCGTAGCTCCCCGACATGGAAAGAATTCGAAAGTCTAACCTCGCACGACGACATGCTGAAGACTAGTTTTGAAAATATCATTAACTCCAATCTCTCAGACCAAGCTTGGATTCAATCATCACTTCCAATCAGACAAGGTGGTTTTGGGATCAAACACGCTGTTGATATGGCGATTCTGTGGTTTCTTACGTCATTCAATAGCGTTGAACCCTTAGTTTCCGCTTTGCTCCCTATCAATTTTCAAATCGACCTTTCCGTAAAGACTGCAGAAAACATTTGGACTCTGAGAATCTCCCTGAGCGTTCTTTAAGAAAATTCCAAAAAACATGGAAAGAACCTCAGTCTAAACATCACTCGCACTTTATTCTTACTGCATGCTCCACCGATGAAGACCTTGCACGAATTATTTTCTCAACCAATCAAGAGGCTGGTGCTTGGTTAGAATCATTGTCATCCCCTCAGCTTGGGACCCTTCTTCCTGATGAAGTTTTTAGAATCTCTTGCGCGATTCGCCTTGGCACTTTAATTTGTTCTACTCACTTTTGTTCTTGTGGTTTAGAAGTTGAAGAAACAGGTCGTCATGGTCTTTCATGCAAGAAAGCATCCGGAAGATTTGCAAGACACGACGGGATAAACGATATCATCCTCAGATCCCTCCGTTCAGCCCGTTTTCCAAGCATTAGACAACCTCCAGGTCTTTCAAGACAAGATGGAAAACACCCAGATGCAATGACACTCGTCCCTTGGTCTAGAAAAAAACCACTGGTCTGGGATTTCACTTGTGTGGACACTTTCGCTCAATCATACATATCATACACCAAAGAAGACCCTGGAGCTGCCGCTATCCTTGCCGAAACTAGGAAGATTAAAAATATAACTTTCTGCTTGAAAATAAATTCATTTTTGTTCCTATCGCTGTCGAATCAAGTGGAGTTTGGGGACCCAAAGGTCTGAACCTGATAAAGAAAATAGGCAATTACATTCAACTCGCTTCCGGAGAACCTCGTTCTACTTCGTATTTGTTTCAGCGAATAAGCCTAGCTATTCAACGAGGGAACGCCACTTCAATTTTGGGAACACTTCCAAAGGGAAAACAGTTGGAAGAAATCTTCTATCTTTAATTTCATTAGACCCACCTCAGTCCTTTTTAATTAAATTACCATTAATAGTGATATATAGATGTTAGTGGCGTTCTCTTGAGACAACGCCCAGATCATTCCTTAGTTTGAAAGGAGAAACAGCTTCACTGTTCTCCTCCATTTTTGATTTTTCTTAAAATTTATTTATTAATGATTTTTAAATAAAGTCAAATTTAAAAATCAGTGATCTGGTGACCTGACTACCTCACTCCACAGGATCACTTCACCATCATCCACAAAATCTTCAAAGAGGACCTTCAAGGATCAACAGAACCACCACAATTCGATGAAATTTTTCCGAACCTCAAGGTTCACCGAACCTCAAACACCCATGTGTGTTAGCTCTTCATTCCATATTTACTGTAAGTTGTGAAAACGAAGCGTGGATAATTTCAAATTTATATATGCATATTCAACTTTTATTAAATATTTCTAGAAATCTGATTAACATCATTTAAGTTATATCAGACTATATGCAATAACGTTCTTAAGTAAAATCGTCAGTAGGAGAAAGAAACGTTGTGAAGAAAAAGGTTTACAGACGGATGCATAAAATTACATAACGTTCATCCATTCTAATACACGTGGGTAATTCAATTTTTTTCGCTTACGATAACGTTTTTCATTCAAATTTACGTATACTAAAGTGATTAGGCCAACACAAAGCTAATTCGCAGCGTTTGGACTTTTGGCCAAAAATTATAGGGAAAAAACCTTCTGTGAGTAGTAGGAGTTGAACAATACCTAACATAATCAAAAAAATTTTTTTTTGAAAAATCCTCTATCAAAATTTAATAAAAATTCAAAAAATCAAATTTATGAAAAACTAAAAAATATGTCACCTGGGGAATGCGAGTAGGTATGCTCATACAAAATTTCATCGGAATCGGTCAATAAATGGAAAAGTTGACAAAGGTTTTTGAAACCCATTTTTTAAACTTCAGAACCTAGCCCCCCCCCCTTGCTCCCCTTCATTCTGGAATTTTTTTTAAGTTATATTTTCTGACTCCACACTTTCCCTTTAGGTAATGGGGGTTGTCAAAATTTGAAGTCCAGAAAATGTCGGCTCAGAAAATTTTTTCAGTCGAGAAACAGACACATAGGTAACATTTTATGTGTATGGCTTTAGGGGGGTCGTAGACAATTGGGTAGAGGGGGTTGTCTGCCGGAAGGTTAATAGAATGAAGAGAGTAAATCAAAAATACTTAACCTCCAAAAAAAAAGCACACACAACCGTCTGAATCGAACCCAGTACCGCCACTTGGAGAGCCTCGCTGCTAACCACATAACATATCTAACTGAGCACTGAGATAGACTTATTTTTAAGCATAAATATTGTATAAAGAGAGCGGACAACCAAACACGCAGAGGTTAACTTTTGTTTATGATAACAGAATAATTTTTCATATCATTAATATTATATGTTACTACTGCCTATGAATGAGGCTAGGTTTGGTAAATAATGATTTTTTTTTACTTTTTGGTAATAATAAATAATGATTCTAGGGGTAGATAATGTGACTTTTTGAGAGAAAATGGTNTGAGCACTGAGATAGACTTATTTTTAAGCATAAATATTGTATAAAGAGAGCGGACAACCAAACACGCAGAGGTAAACTTTTGTTTATGATAACAGAATAATTTTTCATATCATTAATATTATATGTTACTACTGCCTTTGAATGAGGCTAGGTTTGGTAAATAATGATTTTTTTTTTACTTTTTGGTAATAATAAATAATGATTCTAGGGGTAGATAATGTGACTTTTTGAGAGAAAATGGTCTATAATGTAATTTCACTCCCCAAAATTAAAAAACTTTAAACCATGCAGATTTGCATTTTTATAATCTAAATTAACAAATTAGCAGCTTTCACTTGTATTAGCACTTTTTTTTGAAAAAATTTTGTTAGCGACAAATTGTCAGAAACAAAGAAATCAAGGTGTCACTCTGTACTAAAAAAATCACTAAAGAACAAAGAAACCAAAATGGGACTATCAAAGAAACAAAGTACCTAACCAAAGTTATATACTTTTTTAANACTAAAGAACAAAGAAACCAAAATGGGACTATCAAAGAAACAAAGTACCTAACCAAAGTTATATACTTTTTTAAGGGATTGATTTTTGATTAGATGGATTTATATTATAAGCAGAGAAGTTTATTTAAAGGGTTATGTTCTTGGGATATAAAGAATAAATAAATTCATAATATTGATGAGAAATATGACTAATCACTCTGATGGTAAATGAGTCACACTCTATGCTCCTTGAGTTCTTCTCAACAACTGTATTTGCCGAACGCTGCTTAAAAGATTTGGAACGCTGCTTACTTACGCCGCAAGCTTTTGCTGTAGTACTGGTTAAATTAGCTAATAATACTAATTTTTTAACCAATTTAGCATGACTTTTCAAATTTTTCATGAATGGAGTGCTCCAACAACCAATCACTTAACACCACTAAGTAATGCCCTACAGATATCACAATATTACGTGATGAAACTTTGGACATTTTATTTGACGCACCAAAACATATAATGTGTTTNCCTACAGATATCACAATATTACGTGATGAAACTTTGGACATTTTATTTGACGCACCAAAACATATAATGTGTTCAATGAATTAGTGCGCCACCAAGAAAATCACTCCAAGTTTTTAGAAGTCTAGAAGTTGGTTAAAATTTGATTTTTTTTTGCGCAGTCAGTATTCACAGCTATTTAATTCGAGATACATAAATACGGTGANCCTACAGATATCACAATATTACGTGATGAAACTTTGGACATTTTATTTGACGCACCAAAACATATAATGTGTTTAATGAATTAGTGCGCCACCAAGAAAATCACTCCAAGTTTTTAGAAGTCTAGAATTTGGTTAAAATTTGATTTTTTTTTGCGCAGTCAGTATTCACAGCTATTTAATTCGAGATACATAAATACGGTGAGTTTTTTGGTCGGAAACGCACACACCTGATTTACATTACCCCCACCCATCCCAACCACCATGCATGGGCGTAAGAATTTGCGTTGTTTTATTTAGCGTATGGCATATTTAATTTAAAATACCGCAAAATAACACTTACGATGAATGTTGTGATGATAACTAATGTGTCATTTGTTCAAAATGCCCTCCGTCCATCGTTAAACAATGATTAAATAAAAAAAAATTTTTCTTCGGGAATTTCCCGATAACCTCTCAAAACAAAAACAGAACCATACCAATTTGCACACTATAGCTATGGGCATTCTCGAGGATAATTCCATACTCCAAAATGTCAACAAGTTAGCAATAATTTTAAAGTTTTCATTTGGATTTTAACATTTACTAACGACACCAAACCAAAATTCTGATGACCATTTTTGGGATTGGTGGGGGTAATGTAAATCAGGTGTTTGCATTTCCGACCAAAAAACTCACACTGTACATACTCTGATGACCATGGCCAATGAATGGGGAAATAAGAATGAGATAGTTGTATCTACATTAAAATTTCCGCATTCATATATTGGTACTGCAAATATATTTAAACTACACTGAAAATCAGAAGTCAATATACATAGTGAAAGTGTTTTTATCCCAAATATGTAACTTTATACTAGTATTCTGTAAGTGGGTAGACACCTGTAGACACCTGCACCGCATCTTACTAATTTGACAAAGTACATAAAGATTACTGCACAAAATAAATTTTGAAAATGTGCTATTATATTATNACTAATTTGACAAAGTACATAAAGATTACTGCACAAAATAAATTTTGAAAATGTGCTATTATATTATACAGTGGGAATAGCCGGGGAGTGGACAATGACACCCAAGTTCACACACCCCACCCAGAGACCATAGACGGGCACAACTATTTTGCGCGTAAGGTTAGGAACTGAATGATTTAATTTGAAAAATAATGGATAGAATATTAAAATCATGAAGGACACCCAAATATGCAATCGCAATATGACTGATTATTACTCAAGTATTAATCAGGNTCACAGTTGCCGTAACGCCTCACTTCCTCCGTCACTTTCTCTAAACAAAGTTAATATCCAACCAACTTTACGACAGCGCACAGAGAAATTAGGGCTCCTCTATAGAAAACTTAACAATTAGGTTAGCGTTAAAACAACTCTGCGTTGTGATCAAACAACCTGTAAATGTGCTAAGAGTGACGGTTGACGTTATGGCAACGCGAAGATTGATGGGAGAGTTAGAATAAAGTTACGTCTACAACGAGCGTTAGGATAAAGTTACGTCCACAACGGGTGTAAAAGACCCATTTCTTGCCCCCTCCCCCCCTTCCCTCACCTACTTTTAACGCTCTAAAACAAGATTATAGGTTATCAATCTACTAGTGTAAAATCGGAACCTCATTAATTAATGATACTAGTGAAAAATGTTGTTCCCATATATGCTGTTCAGTTCGGATGGGGTGTGTGAACTTGGGTGTCATTGTCCACGCCCCAGCTATTCCCACTGTATAATTTTTGTGACTACGTTTTAATTTATAGTAAGGTCGGTTTCCAGGTCTCCGTCAAATTCTGGAACAAAAAGCAGTGTTGTATTCACGATAAATTACTAGCCGAAACAGTAACGGTCAATATCCTATGTTTCGAGAGTGAGAGCAATATCAAAGTGCAAAATCAAAATAAGAATGACCTTGACACAATTTATATTTGGTTTTTTCAGAAACAAAAAAAAAAGTATCGAGTGTCAAAATTTGATTAATTAATGAAAATTAATTTTGAGAAGTTTGTCAAATTAGGACATACTCGAACACGGGCATTATAAAAATTACAATGTGAAGTGACCTATTTAGATGGAAATAACGAATGAACGCCACATTTTGTCAAAAATTTTGAAAAAATATTCAGTTTTGAATATATCCTAGGTAAATACCCGAATCCGGGTATTATAAAAAATTTTGTATTAGAAACTAAACGTCACCAATTCGAATGGAAATAATTATGGCTGGGTACGAAATTACGTCAGGAATTTTAGAAAATTATTCATTTTAGAAAAAATTCGAATCCGGACATTATAAAATTTTCTGGGTAAGAAACTAAACTTGAATAATTTGGATGGAAAAAATTATGATAAGGTACTAAATTACATCATGAATTTAAGAAAATATCTGATATGAATTAACGCATAATCAATTCGCAAGTTAGTAATGATTATTCAGAAATTGGTGGATGAGAAACACACCAACATAAAACAATTAGTAAAACAGATTAAAAAAAGCAAAGAATACAATTCAAATTAAGTAGTTTTTGAAAAGTATTTAAAGTTTCCTAAGTTACTCACCTTCTGCAAACTAAAACGAATCTCTTTTGCTACAATCGAACCGAAGTCTTAATTAATTATAGAGAAAAAATTGACATTAGACAAGTTCTATACAATGAGATAATGAAAATTTTAGTAAAAGAATCTGAAAGAATCGGTTGCAATAATTTTGGCGTGCAACCGTCTGGTTGATCTTTGAGTGAAAACCATGAGGTCATGAGTTTGAATCCCTCAATTTTTTCTGCATGGTTTTATACTAAAGGATTTTCGTAATGTATAGAGACTTCTGGTTTTCAGTGTAGATATAATGAGATTTTGACGAGCGAGGTCTGAGAATATTTTCATTCCGCACGTATGTTACAAGAACTATCCCGAAATCCTCAAATGAAATTGAATATGAAAGAAAACAGAGCAATTCAGCGCACAAACGAAAGTTTGTAGATATTTTGTACACTAAAATGAACATAAAGATGACAGAATTTGTATACAGATATTTCCAACGGGATCTCGTAATCTCTCTTCTAGGGATGCCCCGAATAGTGGTATTCGTAAAAATTTCGAATATTCGTATTCGAAATAAAACCGAATACGAATAGTTCGGACGAATATTCGAAAGCACATGCGCGTTGGGTGTCTTCCCGAGTTTTTAAATTCTGTAGAAATCCTGTCTAAAATGATTCCTGACGATTCGATTCTCTCTCATTAGGCATAGGTCATACAGATATTTCAATTGAACTGATCGTGTACAATCGATTACGCACAAAATCTGTCTAAAAGAAACCGCTAGAGAAAATTCAGCAAACTCTATTTATAAAATATTATACTGAAGCCAACTTGTCAGAACCAATTCTACTGAAACTGTCAATGATTTTTTATCTAGAACAAAGTAGACAAATTCAAAGACATTCTCCGCATGTGGTTTTACATTGTTGTACTTTCTCTAATTGTTATCTTGAGAAACAGTTACATTGACCAAATTGTAAAAAAAATTAAGCGGTATTGTTGCTATTGTCATAAGTTTGCAACTCTTTTTCTAAGGTTGAACTTGACCAGAGATGATTATACTACGGATTCTTTCTTAAATCTTGCTAACCAACTAACTTTCGGGTCTCCTTTATCGTCAGATTAACGGAATTTTATGACGATTAATGAAAAAATTTCAGAAGATTTTCACGTTTTAGGAACAAAAAAGTTTTACGAAAGAATTTGAGATAAAATTTTTTTAAACTTTATTTCTGAAAATATTTTTCAAATTCTACTAAAAGCAACAGCTAATTTCAAGTTTTGCATAGGTAGTAATTTCTATTACACCGAGTTTAGTTATAATAATCGAACTAATAATTTAACTCTTCGACTACACGAATCCTATAAAATATTTGATTATTTTTTGAATTTTATAAAAAGTAACTTTTTTTTTACATTTTTAGCAAGCTTTTTATTTTCAAGATTCTTTATTCTTTTATCAACGTTTTGAGTATTTTTTTAATCGAAAAGTATTTATGGCCTAAATATTATTTTATNTTATAAAAAGTAACTTTTTTTTTACATTTTTAGCAAGCTTTTTATTTTCAAGATTCTTTATTCTTTTATCAACGTTTTGAGTATTTTTTTTAATCGAAAAGTATTTATGGCCTAAATATTATTTTATTTTTTTTTTTATATCTTTAGCAAGATTTTTGCCTCTTTGGTAAGAATTTAACAAAGAATTTGAGTGTTTATTAGAAAGAAAAATTTATTAGTAAAGCAATATTAGACAACTTGTTCGCAATATACTCAAAATTTCTGATCGCTTGAGGTATCAATTAAAAACCAAATGGACAACGGAGTCAAATCTAATGCAATCTTTTCCGATCCGATAAATACTTTTGAATGAGAAATAACACTCGGTATTTTACAAACTGAACTCAGTCAGAGTTAGTGTGGAGTAAGTGTTAAGGTAAGTGAGTTTTTTCGAGTGGTGGGTTCTAACCTGGAGCCTGTAAAATGAAGTGATGATGAGGTGTGATGAGTGATGAATTGAGAAACTATTAGTTTTCATGAGTTGATGAGAAGACCTGTATTAGGAAAAACTCATCAACGTTCGCATGAAGACTGAGATTTTTTGAGAATTTGCGGAGTCATCTGTGGCCACGTGTTTTTAAAATTTAATTTTAATAATAATGATGAAAAATTTGGAAATGAAGATCGCTCTATGTTCCAGAATACTGGACAAAAATGATATTTTAACTTGAAATTTATGGTCTAAATCGTCATCACTGCTGGACAATCGGTCAAACTTCATTTCACATCCAGTTACAAATAAATTAGTGATAGAAAAATGGACTAATTGTTAATTCAATTGACTTTGAGGTTTCAATTAGTGTACCTTGAAACTTTACTGAGAATTTGATGAATCATCAAAAATATCTTATTCAGTAAAAATGTCCGTAATACACAACTTGATGAGTACTCCATCAAATCATCAAAATAATCACTCATCATGAATCAAACCTCAATTCTCAATTTGAAATTTTTATAATACGTAATCTCCTCAAATCCGTGTGATGAGTGACGAATTCATCACTCATCACACCTCATCATCACTTCATTTTACAGGCCCTTGGTAGGTGTTATCGAGTTTAGAAAAGTGATGCGTTTTTTTTTCACTTTCCAATTCCCTGCCGAATCCTTTAGACAAGTTATTCGACAGGCTTGGCTAATCAATTCTATAGACCATAAACCATAATTCTAAACAGAAGTTTATACATAGCGCTGTGCACAACCTGTGTAGAATTTAAAAGGTCGGGTTTCGACTCGTCTTAAACAGCTTGTTCAATTAGCCCCTCAAAAGCTAATATACTTTGAGCTATACAAAAAGAATTTAATTTGGAAGTTCAGAAGTTTGTGCAAGATATCCCCACACGTTCGTGATATTACATGCTAAATCGTCATTTGAAACAAAAAGCTGCCATTACATATTTTTCAGCGGAAGAGGCAAAGGATTGTGAATTGATCCAAAATCAGTGGTATTTACTGGAAGGAGTACTTTCTCTTCTTCAACCTTTTGAAGAAATAACAAAAATCATTAGTGAGTCAGAATCAATAATTTTAGAAGTGCTTCAATGTCTTATGACTCACAAATTATTTGGAAAAGGATCACCCTAAGCATTTCGGAGTAGGGAATTTCTGTAGGGAAAGAAACTCAAAGTTAGCGTAATAAATTTAAAAATTTGTTAAAAAATTTAAACTACACATGCGCTACATTCTTTGTTCCGCGTTACAAGTTGTCTTTTATGGAAGCAGAAGTCCATAAAGATTTGGTGGCTCATCTGGTGGCATAAATGTCTGAAAACTATAAGAAGCATCTCAAAATTCCGACTGCAGAATATCCGTCTACAAGTAATATCCAAAATCCTCTTGACACTAACGAGACCCCCTAGATATCTTGCACAACCAATGAATTTTAATTTTAGATTATTTAGACAATGAGGCAAAGTCCAAATTTCCTTACTTATTTCCGTATTGAAAAATACTTTCAATTTTTAAAATGTTCGAAAATGTATTCCAATAGTTTGCGAATATCATTTTTAAAATATTACGAATACTAATATTCGTAAAAGTGTCCGAATAGTTTCGAATATTCGGGGCATCCCTACTCTCTTCCAACACAAAATAAGTCACACTTTTTTAAACTCTTTTTCTACCCTCCAGATTTGAAATTGGAAAGTCGTGCTTATATTTTCCCGCACACCACCTAGGGTGGGTTCGCATTGCTGGGCATATGAATGATACAGAAATAGACGAAATTTAATTTGTTGGAATTAATTAGTGGACTCCATGACTGAATCTGACTCCCAGGATTTTTGGGATTCAGGAGTCATTTGGTGACTGACTCGTATGCGATTGGGAATCAGAGTCATGACTAGAAGTTGACTCTCAGACGTGGGAGTCATGACACTTTTCCATGTTCAAATGAGCGTATCGGAATTATTTTATATACTTATTTTTTCTAGGTTACTTTAATCGTTAAGGATTGAAAGGAATCAGCAGTTCAATTCATCTCAAACTCTTCATTCGCCTACCTACCACCTATTAGAGAAAAATAACGTTAAAAAATTTTTAGCACAATATAACTTCAAAGTTTAAGATACTTTTTAACCTAAATTAAAAACTTTACTTGAACTGATGCAGAAAAATTGTTTCAGAGCAAGTTTATTTCTTACGATTGATGAATCTCTGGTGTTGGTGTTAGTTCTAGTTGGGAAAACTTTAGAAATCAATAGAGAACAGCCCAACTCGCACCTCACTTGGGGTTTCTTAAAGCCATGTCAATTGTAAACAACATGGAGTGGTGCAAGGAAATAATACTTAAAGGAATTTGAAGTAGTGTAGAATTAAATAGCACCGATAAAATTAAAATTATCTAACGTTGAGACAATTAGTCCTGATTGAAGTTAGTGTTGCAAAATTCCAGATGCATACCTGCTGCTTACGCTTGGAATTCATGACAATCTTATTGAAAAATCCATTTTGGAACGCGGCGATAAATTGAAAAGTTTTGACTAAGTTGCGATGAGTAACGAACATTTGGAATTTTTGGAAATAAAATATTTAGAAGAACTAGAGCCAGGTGGAGCTCATTCATCGTAGGAAATTGATCTTAGAACATATTTGACGCTGAATGCAAAGGCAGCGAATCCCAGCGCAACAAGAAGAGTAGCAAACATGGACTGTAAACTGGAAGCGGGTGCATCAGCAGTTTCTGTAACCATGTTCGTCAGTGATGGGTGAGTGGATGTACTGGCGGCAAGGGCTGCTCTATCTGCGAGTGTCTGTTTCATTTCCTGGAAAAGAATATCATAAGGTGTTAGATTACATACATACAATTATTGTTTTCGAGGCTGGTCTTACTTCAACGATAGTGGGAAACAATTCCATAACCAATTTATCTTTGAGGTTAAATTCCAATGATTTGTATGCTAATGTACGTTTCTCCAAGTCGCTTGACTCAAGCGATCCTAGGGTAGGACTCTTCTCGAGCTGGAAAACCAAAAAAATGTGAATTGATTAGATAGAAAAAATTGCCAATCAACAAATAGAAAAACTTACCATGAAACTTAGTAACCCCGTTAGAATAGTACCCACAGACCAAGCAGGGTTCCATGTGTCAGGATGAAAATCAGAAATCGAGAGGCAGAGACGGACGTTAGTTTTGAATCTAGACATGTTCACTTTTTAGTTACTGTTGATGGAATGAACTCGTCCGCCAAAATGCTGCGTTCTGGATGTTTGTGTTATTTTTTATTAATTTCCATTAGCATCGGTATCAAGTTTAAGTAGCAAGCTCATTCAACGCTTATAACTTACTTGTCCGCCTGCAATATTCTTTTATTAGTGTTATGGAAGCAAATGATGAGCCAAACTACAGTAGAACTTGGTTATAAAAAGTTGAACATAATGAAGCAGCATGGTATTTTTAAGGTTTTTCGAAAAAAATTCTGTTGCCAATGGAAATTAGTTCAAAATAACACAAATATCCAGAATCCTAACGCAGGCAGCATGTTGGCTGACGAGTTCTTTCCATCAACAATATGCATACTTGGTAAACTGAATTATTGTGAAGAGACGAACCTTCCATTTGGTGTAATAATGTAAATACTAGGTGGTTTGAATGGAAACTCGCTAGGAAACTTGAGTTTTCCATGATAAAGTCCACCAGCGTAGACAGACGACTCGGGACCACGGACAATGTAATGCCTGTATATACCATTTTTATGTAAAAACGTTGTTGAAATAAAGTCTTATGAATATGCTCTTAGATTACATGCACATAGAGACGCGACAGCGAATTTTACATACGCGATGACGATTTTAGAATTCGCCATTGACGCAAAAGCCTTCACATAGATTCGCGACGAGAGTTTTTTCAATCGCGTTGTGAGTTTTTAGATATTTTATCGTCCCTAGGAGCGATTCGCTCATATCTGTTCGAAACAGATATTTTTGTGACGATACGCGATTTTGTAATGATGAGAGATGGTGAGTTGAAAAAAAAAATCAAAGTATGACCCCTATGTGTGTTTCCACCTCACTCAACAGAGAACCTGTATATCCCTCTTTCTCCTTTCTCTGCTTTGCTCGCTCATTGTTTTGCTTTTGCATTAGCTTATGTCCAATCAAAACACATTCTGTAATACTGATAGATGGTGAATTGAGAAAAAAAACTCGAGGGTTTTGACCCCTGTGTTTCCACCTGACTCAACAGAGAACCTGCCGACCCCTCTCTTTGCCTCTCTGCTTTGTTAGGTACATTGTTTTGCATTGCTCATTTCTACCAATCGAATATTTCAATCGCAATCGTAGCTTATGCTATGTGTAATTAAGCGCGATTGAGTCTACGATTGCACATTCGTCTTTGTAACCGCGATTCAGCAAAATCGTCATCGCGTATGTAAAATTCACTGTCGCGTCTCTATGTGCATGTAGCTTTATAGTCAGATGCAACGGGGTTGGTTGGACCCAATACCGAGCTTTGTCAGGTTTTCCATTTTAGTTAGGTTTGTTGTTATTTTGTTTTAAGCAGAGTTTGCTATCGATTGTTGAGAAATTTGTAGAGCAAATCCCAACTTAAATATTGACAATGTTAAACGTGTGGTCGTGGTTACGCTTATTTTGAATTTTGAAAGTAGTATGGTGTTTTCGTATTTAGAGAGACTAGTTTAATTTACTTACCATTCTAAGATATTATTGGAAAGTGGTTCAGCTACAATATACGGGATTGGATCTCGCTTGAGACGTAAATAATCTTGTCGAAGTCGAGATAGTGCTGTTGAATTAACCATCATCTACGTTAAATTTAAACTAATGAATAATTACTATTTATTATTGGTTAGGTTGAACGTTGAAGGAAGGAACAATCAGATGTCAGACCAAGTCTTTATTGTTATCCTCTAACAGTAAGGATCAGGACAGCACTGATCGCATCCTGGCACGTCATCTTTGAAAGCTCGGCACTTAATGACATCCCGGGACGTCGTTTTTAAAAATCGTAGAAAATTTGACATCCCGAGACGTCATGCATACCGTCGCGGGACGTCATAAGTACCTTCCGAAAAGTCATTGTTTACAGAAAAATTGCAAGTCCTCTGCCTACTAACTTCTGTAGTTTTTTATAATTGGATTCTCCACAACATTATCTACAAAACGTAGTTGGCATTAGACTTGCAACCTCTTCGGTTTTTAGATAAAGGTCATTCAACTTTATCTTCTATTCCTATTACACCAATTGGACATATATATTTATATATGATTCAAAATAACTCATTTTTACAGTCTCTTTGGAAACAAACCTTGAAATTAAAAATTTAAGATTTACTTCAGAAGTTATTGCGAAAATGTATGTATGACGTTCCGTATGATATATGTAACGATGTATTTATGTACGACGTTTGATTATAGGCAACACTGCGTTAAATGAAAGTAACTTCAGAGTGTAGTGAAACTAACTTCATTTGGTAAACTAACATTGTAGATTAGTTTTTTGTTATAAATATTTAATTTTTAGGATAACCATCTGAGGTTTGTTTAAGTTGAAAATTTGTTCAAAAGTTTTTTGTTCATTGTTAAACTTTCCACAACGATGTAAAAATATGAAGCCGATATATATTAAGAAATGCTATTTTAATTTAGAATTTTTTCATGTCGTCCATTCCTTCAAAATAATTAACTATTGCTTGTTAGGTTTATAGCAGTTTCATATATAATTATAATGATATGTGTGATTGGTTTTAAGACCATCAACGAATTTGGTACAATCTGGTAATTAATTTTGGTGTGGTAAACAACGGCAACAGTGTGGACGTGAGAAATGTCGTCCCAACCCCTAACCAGAATCATATTGTTAGAAGAGCAGCTCGCTCGGACGGCATACATGACACCCAGGGACGTCATCTGCTCCGTCCTGACCCTTACTGTCTAAGATCTAAAATTGTTTAAATTAGGAAAAGAGAAAATCACAAGGTTTGAATTTCCTTGGTTCAATTGTAGAGAAGTGTCTTCCGTATCCCAGAACGGACCCCGGATATTACGAAAAAATTAATCACAAAAACCTCAAAAACTCGTGAAAAAAATATTAAAGAATCCATTTATTGGTGAGTCATAAGCGATTCAGAATAAGTTAACAAAATTTTTTTCTCATTTCTTTTCTATGTATATGCCAAGAAAATGGCAATAAAAAATGAGACAAATTTTTTTGTTAACTTCTGAATCGCTATTTGATGAGGAATAGATAGGAAAAGCTCTTGATAATGTTATGTAGTTCTTTGAGGACCAATCATTAAGAGTGAAAAGATAATAAGACCAATCACAAAGAGAGGATATACAGTAAACCTCGGATAAGCTGGATTTTCAAGGGACCGAAATATTTGGTTCGTGGTAGCCGAGGTTCGGCTTAAGCGTAAGCCGAACACACAACTTGGGGAACAATTTGTTCGTCTTAGCCGAGGTAGTTTTAATTTACCATTACTTTATAATAGTAAGTTGGTGTGAAAACAAAAAAATGACTAAAATTATCTCATTGGTTCATTTTATGTCGTATTTCAATGTTTGAAAAGTTATTCAAAAAAAGTTATTCATTAAATTTTGTAAGAAAAAAGTTGAAGTTTCTTTAAAAATTGATCAATTAATTCGTGTTCGTGTTAACTGAGGTAAAAAAGCATGTACCTTATGGACTGGGGCCACGAAAAAGTGTTCGTGGTAACCGAGGGTTCGGCTTAACCGAGTTCGGCTTAGCCGTGTGTGGGGTGGGTAGCCAGATGGTAAGCCAATTTAGAGATGATAAAGATGATTACCCGAAAAGATAGAAGAACCGATCCAGTATAGGGAGATTCAATCACCAGTGAATTCCCCAATGGATGAGATTGCGATAACCCAAACCGGAAATAAAGAATAAATAAAAGTATATGAATTTCAGGTAAGTAAACTCAATGTTATCATAAGAAAGGTAAGTTAGTACAGTTAATTGATAACACCAACAGGTAAATAACTTAAGGACTTGATTTTAATTAAAACTTCAAAGATAAAACTACTTTAAATTAATAAAAAAGACAATAGAAACAATTCCAAAAAATAGAGAGAATGAAGAAGAGATGTTTCTTCCTCGAGATCCAAAAGGGCAATGACCTCTTCTCCGAGTTTTCTCTTCCATATCTTCATTATTTAAAAACTTCCGATTTCGAAAGGAGACCACAAACAAAGTTGGTTTCCCTGGCATTCCCACAAATCCCCTCTTCTTCGATAAATCGAGACCTCGCGATAAATAGAGTAAACGACATGAAAAGAAAACAAAATTCAAATTATTGACGGGGAGGTTTTCCTGGGATATGGTCTGGATGAAAAGCCAATTCGTTATGGAGGTGACCAATTTGATGACACCTAAAACAAACAGGTTTTCCCTCATAAGTATAGAGGTGAGCTTTTGGGATCCACCCTGGTCCACTAGTCGTACGAGAGAATCTAAAGGGTGTTGGTATTTTTTGAACGACCGGAGGTGTGGTTTCCGGTCGATTTTCGTATCGACTAACAGCTTCCAATCCCCGCATTTGAACAGATTTTGGTTTCCGTGGCTCGTCGGTTGGATACCGGCGAAACCCACGGATGATTTGGCGGGGATTTTGAATCTCTCCTGGATTTCTAAGGATCAGATTATCTGGAAGCTGTTCTTTATTGGACCTTATTGATAACTTGGCGGTATTTTGAGCCAAGTTTTTTGGTGGGTTATCCCAAACTCGAATGTTCTGACCATGTCCAAGACGGGACCATAAGGGACTACTTCTACGTTTGCGCATTGGAATTTTTTTGGTAATTTTTCCCAATCGATCTCGTACAGGGGTTACGCGCCGAAAGTGTTTTGGTGGTTCAATTCTACATATGGATGGGGACTTGCGCGATTGATGAAATGTTTTTCGAGACGGAGATCGTGAGCGAGACGGCTCGATGACCCAGACTTCGGAGGCAAGTTGAGTACGTGGTGGAGGTGTAGGGTTTCGTAAAGACCATTCCAGCCCTCCTGCTGGCCCTGGGAACTCTCCCAATACTTCAATTTCCCCGGGAGTATCCTGAGATAAGACGACCTCGTCTTCCAAGAAATTTTCGATTTTTATTGAGTTTAAATCAATTAAGTCAATCTCCATCTCCTCAGTGTCCATGATACTGTAATTTATGAATTTAAGGAATAATTAAGAAACTTTTCGGTAAGTACGATTAGAAAATAAGTATTGTATA
Source organism: Holacanthella duospinosa (assembly GCA_002738285.1). Classification (NCBI taxonomy): domain Eukaryota; kingdom Metazoa; phylum Arthropoda; class Collembola; order Poduromorpha; family Neanuridae; genus Holacanthella; species Holacanthella duospinosa. The sequence goes on from NIPM01000307.1 coordinate 153,706, forward strand.
ATTGAGCAAGTAATTGAGAAACGGTAAGTCGTTAATTATCAGAATCAATCGATCTAATTCTGGCTCTGGGTGGACGCGGATTTTTCCTTGGTCTAAGGCGATTTTTCCAAGTGGGCGGAATAAATTCGGACTTATTTTTAACAAAACCAATACGATTATATGTTCTATTAAGTGGAAAAGGAACAATTGTATCTTGATTATTAGAAAAATCATAACACGGTAAGTCGTTTTGTGCTGATAGATTAGGCATCTCATCATTTGATGATTGAATCGGAGGTGGAGAAGACAAATTGGGTAGATCAGAATCTAACTCCAAATGTGAAAAGTTATCTAGCTCTAACGAAAAATTTCCATCGGTATTGTCAAAAGTGTGATATAATTTAACATTTTGTATGGAAACAATACGAGTTTTTGTCTTTTTAGCCCCCGGTAAAGTCACAATTGCTATATTTGTTGGACTAGTATGTTTGATAACTAGAAAAGGACCTTTCCATTTTTCTGCCAACTTAGTAGATAGACCCGGTTTACACGTAAATTTTTTTAACATCACTAGTTGGTCTTTTTCGTAAGTAATCGGCTGATGAGTGGAATTAAATAACTGTTGTACATTTTTCTGAGCAACAATTGTATTACGCCGTGCTTCTGCTAAAGCTTCCTGAACACGAGGTACAGAAACACTCTGTTCTTCGTTTTCGTCATTTTGTAATAAATCTCGTAAAGTCGGTAAAAAATTGTCGCAAGGTAAATTTGGTTCTCGACCATACACCAGAAAGTAAGGAGAATGACCAGTAATTCTATGAACTGTCGAATTCATTGCAAAAGCAGCCCGTGGAAGGAGCTGATCCCAATCTTTTTGGTTAGCTTGGACACATTTTGCGAGTATACGTTTTACTGTGCCATTAGCTCTTTCGTCAATTCCGTTAGCCTGAGGATGATATGGAGATGTGCGAATCAATTTAATTCCCCGAGTTGTAGCAAAGTGAGAAAATTCCATAGAAGTGAAATGTGTTCCTTGATCTGTTAGGATTTTAATTGGACATCCGTGACGATTGATCAAGTCACGTTCCAATACTCTAATTGCACACTCAGAGTCTGCGGAATAGACTGGAGAAACCTCGATATATCGTGTTAAAAGGCAAGTAACCGTAAGAGCATATTGGTTACGTCTTGGTGTCATTGGAAGTGGACCGATAAAATCAATACCAACTATTTCAAACGGAAAAGACGGTGGTTCCATTGGATTACTTTGACCTTTTATAGGAGCGAGGTTATGTAACTGACAGGTAGAACAACTGCGTAAGAAACGAAGTACATGTTTGTACATGCTTGGCCAGTAGTATCGAGATTTAATTGAATGCCAAGTTTTGAAAAATCCCAAGTGACCACAAGAAGTAACATGAATATCGGTAATTAACTCGTTCCTTATTTTTGTTGGAATAACCAAACGCCACAACCGACCGTATTCGTTAGGATTACTTCGATATAAAATACCCTGTTGAAGTTGATACTCTTCAATATCCCAAGGTTTCTTTAAAGATTTAACGTTTGAATCGTTTTGTTTAAGAAAATCGATAATTTTTCGGAAACATGGTTCAGTGTATTGTAGTTCCTCTAAATCAACCTCTTGTATAGAACGTAAGTATTCAACCCTAGGAACATTTAAACCATACAAAGATGCTTCGAAACTCAAATCTATACAACTGTCTGCTGGATCGACGGGAAAACGAGAGAGAACGTCCGCATCTGTGTGTTTTTTACCCGAACGGTGAATAACGGTAAAATCGTATGGTTGCAAACGTAAAGCCCATCTAGCTAATTGAGCATTTGGATCTTTCAAATTTATCAGATGACAGAGGGAATGGTGATCAGTAATGACATCAAAGTGTCTACCATAAAGATATGGACGGAATAATCCTACAGCCCAAACAATTGCCAAACATTCCTTCTGTGGAATAGCATAATTTCTTTCAGTAGGAGAAAGACGACGAGAGGCATAAGCAATGACTCTCTCTTTACCATCCTGAGTTTGACAAAGAGTTGCTCCAATTCCATGACCACAAGCATCGGTATGAAGGAAAGTCGGGGCGTGTTCGTCAGGATATGCTAACACTGGAGCCGTACAAAGTTTTTCCTTAAGGTCATTAAATGCTTTCTCTGCCTCTGAAGTCCAGCTGAATTGAACCCCTTTTTTATCAAGATTGTGTAAAGGATTAGCAATTTTAGAGAAATCCTTAATGAATCGTCGGTAATACGAACAAAGAGCGACAAAAGAACGAATCTCTGAGACATTTTTGGGAGTTGGAAACTCACGAACTGCACGAATTTTTGCCGGATTTGGAGAAATACCATCAGCGGAAACTATATGACCCAAAAATTTAAGTTCTGAATCTCCAAAAGCACACTTCGCAGGTTTTAATTTCATTGAAGCTTGTCTTATAGCTTGTAGAACAAGTTTAAGACGTTCTAAATGATCCTGAAAATTTTTTCCAAACACGATAATATCGTCTAAATATACCAAGCAAACTGACCATTTTAATGAACCCAATGCTGAATCAATAAGCCGCTGGAAAGTAGCAGGTGCATTACAAAGTCCAAAAGGCATAACGTTAAATTCGTACAAGCCATCAGGTGTGACAAAAGCGGTTTTAGGTGCATCCCCGGGGTCCATTTCTACTTGATAGTAAGCCTGATCACAATCCATCGTAGAAAAAATTTTAGCATCCCTTAGACGGTCAAGGGCATCGTCCATGCGTGGTAATGGATAACTATCTCGCCTTGTTAGTAAATTAATTTTTCGGTAATCAACGCAAAATCTCCAAGACCCATCTGGTTTTGAAATTAGAACGACTGGAGAAGACCAAGGAGAATTCGAAGGAGAAACAACACCACTCGTTAACATACGATCAACTGATTTACTAATTTCTTGTCTTTCTACAAATGAAACCCGATAAGGACGTTGTTTAATAGGAGCGGAATTTCCAGTATCAATTTTATGTGTTGTTAATTTTGTTCGCCCAAGTTTCGTAGGATCAGACGTGAAAACATCTTGATATTCGTTAAGGACGGAACAAATTTGAGATTTTTCAATATTTGAAAGATTGGCACCTATTTTTACTTCAGACAAGAATTCTGGTAATATAGTCTCAGTCGAAGTTGTACTCAATAAATTCAATGATGCTGAAGAACCACTAAGTTTCGTCGATTTAGGAGATTGGAACTCCTCAAGTGAACATTGAATCATAGATTCATCCGCTACTTCAAAATTTCCAAGAATCTCATGTTGTCTCAATTTAACAGGATGATTACCGATATTAGAAATCCAAGTGTGACCAATTCCGTTTGATACCATTGTTATAAAATTTCCAATAGCTAAAAGTTTAGAATTTTGGAGTGCATAGGAAGGTGAAACTCTGATTAAGCCTGATATTGAATTATTTATATGAAATTCTACTTTGGAACAAAAATTCGGCGGTACCACGAGACAGGAAGACAAGAAAACCCGACTATCCTCTGGAATTGTATCTAATGTAGGTGGCTCAGGAAAGGAGGAAGGTAAAATATCCGGAAACTCCACACTACACAAATTCTCAATGTCTGAAATTCCATGCGTCGTGATATCTGAGTTGATTGGCTGAATCTCCAAAGAAAGAGAGTCACAACGTAAAGTCGTATGATGGTGACTTAGAAAATCCATTCCAATTACAATTTCGTTACTTAGACCCGGTATAACAAAAAAATCCCATTCCAATTCGAAACAATTTAAGATAAAACGAAGTCGAACCACCTTATTAATTGATTTAGTTTGTGATTGACCAATAGAAGGTCGGATAAGAAAAGGTGTAACGGATTTCTCGGTAATAATATTAGGATTAATTAACGGTAATAAATTTGGGTTTATCGCTGAAATCGAAGCACCCGTATCGATAAGAGATTTGATTTCCTTAGAATCAAATTTT
>NIPM01000307.1:157758-172624 GCA_002738285.1 Holacanthella duospinosa
CCAGGGCCAGCAGGAGGGCTGGAATGGTCTTTACGAAACCCTACACCTCCACCACGTACTCAACTTGCCTCCGAAGTCTGGGTCATCGAGCCGTCTCGCTCACGATCTCCGTCTCGAAACACATTTCATCAATCGCGCAAGTCCCCATCCATATGTAGAATTGAACCACCAAAACACTTTCGGTGCGTAACCCCTGTACAAGATCGATTGGGAAAAATTACCAAAAAAATTCCAATGCGCAAACGTAGAAGTAGTCCCTTATGGTCCCGTCTTGGACATGGTCAGAACATTCGAGTTTGGGATAACCCACCAAAAAACTTGGCTCAAAATACCGCCAAGTTATCAATAAGGTCCAATAAAGAACAGCTTCCTGATAATCTGATCCTTAGAAACCCACGGATGATTTGGCGGGGATTTTGAATCTCTCCTTATTTATTATGTGAGAGAGAAAAGTAGAGTAGCCGGTGTATTTCTACACTGGACCATGGGTCTCCTTAGCTCAGAGGAGAGTTTATAACTCATACTTATTGTCTCTGGGGGGAGTAAAGCCTCGCTTGGCTACTGTGAGAGTACTTGAGTCTCCTCACATCTAACCACCGGGTGATACAGAATCCTTTCCACACGTGCAATTTATACACAAATTCCCTATCTCCGGGCAGTTTGGTTCGTGGTAACCGATATCGGCTTATCCGAGGTTTACTGTAGACCAATCACGAAGAATATATGGGAGTTGGTGATGTTGAATTTATAAATTACAACTCCCTCCCCCGTTGAAGCTTTTTAGCCTCAATCTCTTTTTAGAGCTTATCCTAATCTATGTTGGTGAGTGTGCACGTTCCTTATCAATCTTGTAATCCTTCTCTTCACCAGTTGCCAGTTATTAAATATTTGATTACATTCCTATCGTCTCAAACGGAGCTTTTTACATCAATCGTTGAGCTTCTGCCTGTAGGAAAGAAAAACTTTTTTTTTTGGCAAATTTATTAAATTTTGGGCTCAGGCATTTATTTGGATGATTTGGTTGAATCATCCATAGTCAATAGTGGGGGCAAGGTAATTTTTTTTGAAAAATATTTTTCCTATTTTCCCGCATAGAAATCAGTTTCAGGACATTCTGAAAAAATTTTGAAAAATTTTTTTTTGAAAAGTTCAAACAAAAATTCAGTGCAAAATTTTGATCTTGGGTTCGCCTATTGTTACACCTTAAGATTATTATAAAACTTTTGACCCTTAGAATTAAGGAAAACCTTGAGAAGGGTAAAAATGCACTTAAGTGGCAATAATAATAAAACTTTAAGAAATATGAAAATACTTTTATGGCCCCTTTTAGTTTAGTTTTAAGTGCTCCCAACCTTTACGTAATGTTAAGAGATGAGACTAGAATCCTATAAATATAGAATAACATAAGCCTAAAGAAGACAGTCTTGGCTGAGAACTTCCAAGTTCCGCTAGAGCCTGAGAACTTACCAGTTCCAGTAAATAACTTACCAGTTCTTTCAAGACTGCAAAGAACTTACCAGTTCTAATACAGCTAGATTACAATAAAAGGAAACTGATTTTCTTCGACTTTCACCGAAAATGGGTAAAGGGAGCAAACACACTATCGCAAGTGTGAACAAGTGAAGTAGGCTTACGTTAAAGTTGAGAATTATTTGTACAGATATTCGATTTTTTTTTATTGTTCAATGGTTAATTAATTTTATTAATGGTAAGTTGATTTAAAAAAAACCAATTAAACTGAATGCATGTTTAAAAATACAATAAATGGCGATTTTAATGATCATTCCATAACAAATTACATAAATGCTTATGACTTTGGTTTGGTAATACGAATGTCTCAAGCATTTGCAAATACGCTGCGGCTGTCACACAAGGTTGAAATTAAGGTTGCTATGNTGCAAATACGCTGCGGCTGTCACACAAGGTTGAAATTAAGGTTGCTATGAGGAATTAATCTAAAATGGCTATCATAAGGTTAGCCAATAACTCATTTTTATTTTCAAAATTAAATTTTTTAGCTCTGGTTTCCGGTCGGAAACTAGTTGAGTTGTCAGGGTAAGTTTAAAAAATAAATAACAATTTTTACGACTTTAATGTTTTTTGTCTGTTTCTACAGGAAAGCAATGGATACGATGTACTCTTATGTCTTGTTTCTTATGACGTTCACTACAATAAAATATTTTAGAAGTTGGAACAAGGAATAGTTCCAAGGATAGAACAAATTTTACATTTCTGCTGACCTACCATGGTCACTCTGAACAATAGGCTGGATGAAAAGTCATAAGGAACACTTTATTCTATTGTTTTTTCTTACAAATTTGTGACTTTTATTAGACAAGGAGATAATTTTCGTATACTCAATTTAAGATTTTATGAGTAAAAAGATTTAGACTACTACATTAACAAAACATGTTTTATACGATATTTAATTTTAAAATAAATGAGTCTCGCCCTTTCCTAAGGCTTTGCGATTTACCAATTTTCTTTCTCTGCGCTGTTTATTATTCACTTATGTAATTCTTGATTGCTCGGTAGAAGTTAGAAGGTAGAAGTTAGGTTAGGTAGAAGTTTAAAAGAAATTTTTTAATTCTTGATCGATTTAAATAAACAATTTAACACAGACATTGACGCTAACTTACTCCTTGTTTGCCCACTGCTCTTGTCCGTCACGTGACACTAGTAGTGTGACACTACACTTCAGGACGATACAGTACACCATTATCACAAAAATACAGAATTTCGACAAATAGTAATTAATNGTGACACTACACTTCAGGACGATACAGTACACCATTATCACAAAAATACAGAATTTCGACAAATAGTAATTAAACTGATTATCTGATTTTAACTTTTATATTTGTTAGATAGAGTTTGTCGATTGTTATTTTTTCAAAATATTTAATTTTGAAAAAAAAATGAGTTATTGGGTAACCTTATGATAGCCATTTTAGATTAATTCCTCATAGCAACCTTGGTTGAAATGATGGTCCGTACTGTCCTCCNGTGACACTACACTTCAGGACGATACAGTACACCATTATCACAAAAATACAGAATTTCGACAAATAGTAATTAATCTGATTATCTGATTTTAACTTTTATATTTGTTAGATAGAGTTTGTCGATTGTTATTTTTTCAAAATATTTAATTTTGAAAAAAAAATGAGTTATTGGCTAACCTTATGATAGCCATTTTAGATTAATTCCTCATAGCAACCTTGGTTGAAATGATGGTCCGTACTGTCCTCCCGGTTTGTTATGATGAAAAAAGTATGTCCAATTATACCTTGAGATGAAATGGCGGTCCAAACAGAAAGACTTTGTGACTTCATGTGGCCTTCGCGCAGTCTATGGAGATTTGTGAATCCCCAAGTGACCTCGTTACGACGGTTTACCGTTTCCGCCAAATTGAAGCTTGCTTCATCTCCCCACCATATCCTATCAGCATAACCAGGATCATCCTGCAGCATATTCATCATAGTGTTGCAAAATTGAATCCTGTATCAACAAAGTATCCTTATACAGTACTGTTCATAATTCTAAGACAAATGGAAGTTACTTTTGGCCCGTGCGGTTTGCTGGAGAAAGTAACTGTTTTATAATTATGTCCAGCGTATCTCGTTAACTCTTGTCATACTACAGTAAAAGGTCGCTTTACCTCCTGACAATTTAAGCATCTGTAGCACGTCAAAAAATTACCTCTGGGGTCCCTGCCAGACCTTAATTTGTGGCACGGAGTTTCACCATCTCTTGTAGATGTTGCCAAGCCTGGAAATCTTTCATTTTGATTACCATAAGAGTGTACAGAGTCTGTAATTGCTACATGAGACAAACTATTTTTTATTTAACTTCACACACACCAATAGAATTTGGGTCAATTTAGGCTCATAATACATTCTCCCTACTACTCCACGCCCTCCCCTGCTGCCCACCGCTCTTCCTACCGCCCGTCCTTTTTTCTTCCTCCCAACTGGCCACCGCACCCTCCCACTCTACTGCCGACTGTCCTCTCTACTGCCCGCCACCGTTCGTACTGCCCATTGTCGTTCCTACTACGCACCGCCCTCCGTACTGTCCACCAACCTCCCTCCCCTTCTTTTGGCCACTGCCTCTCCACCCATTACTGCCCACCGCAATCCCTACTACTCACCGCCCTTCCTACTGCCCATCGCCCTTCCTACTGCCCACCAACTTCCCCCCTATTGGCCACCTTCCCCGCCAAGTGGTGGTCAGTAGGGAGGGTCGTGGGCAGTGAGCAAACCACACGGGCCAAAAGTTACTTCTATTTNCCCTCCCCTTCTTTTGGCCACTGCCTCTCCACCCATTACTGCCCACCGCAATCCCTACTACTCACCGCCCTTCATACTGCCCATCGCCCTTCCTACTGCCCACCAACTTCCCCCCTATTGGCCACCTTCCCGCCAAGTGGTGGTCAGTAGGGAGGGTCGTGGGCAGTGAGCAAACCACACGGGCCAAAAGTTACTTCTATTTNCCCGCCAAGTGGTGGTCAGTAGGGAGGGTCGTGGGCAGTGAGCAAACCACACGGGCCAAAAGTTACTTCTATTTGTTTTATAGTTATGGCAATTAAGTTAAGAAAATAAAATTCAAAGGAAGACTGAATAAAAAGAAAGTGTTAGATAATATAAAGAATTGAGAGAGAGACAAGGGAGATGTTGTCTTTGCAAGATCTGAGAGGGCAATGACCTATTTCTTTTTCTTTTTCTTCCTTTATCATTACGGACCAATCGTAACCCGTAAACAAAAATCGTCTTCACGCATTTCCACAGATCTCCCCTTCCTGGGTAGATCGTGTCCTCACGAGGAAAAAAGCAAACGGTATGAAAGAAAATAAAGAAAGTTGAATTAAATTTTAACAGGGTTTTTTTCCAGAAACATGGTCTGGATGGAAAGCCAATTCATTATGCATGTGACCAACTTGATGGCATCGAAAGAAAACTGGTTTGCCTTCAAATGTATAAATGCGATAGTATAAGTATAAAGTGAGTGGTTTGCATTCAAAGGTATATGTGGAGTTGATACATTTTGACTGACCGGAGGTGTGTTTTCCGGTCTTCTCTCGTGCCGACAAGTAACTTCCAATCCCCGAATTGGTATTGGTTTTGGTTTCCGTGGTTTGCCGGTTGGATATCGGCGAAAACCACGGATAACTTGACGGGGATTTGGAGTGTCTCCTGGATTTCGCAGAACTAGGTTACAGGAAAGTTGTTCATTATTGCAATTAGCTGGGATCTTGGCGGTATTTTCTGCTTAGGTCTTTGGTGGATTGTCCCAAACTCGGATCTGTCCATGGCCCATACGGGACCACAATGGACTTATCCGACGCCGCCGCGGTGAAATTTGCGGTTCAATTTTTCTTAAGCAATCTCTGACAGGTGTGACGTGCCGAAAGCGTTTTGGTGAAAGAATTCTACAATGGGATGGGGACTTGCGTGATCGATGAGTTCGTCGACCTTTCGAACGGGAGCGAGACGGCTCCATCACCTGAACCTCTGAAGCGAGTTGGGTGCGACGTGATGGTGTTGGTTGACGAAGAAGCCATTCTAGTTCTCCTGCTGAGAGTATCTGAAAACAGGACGAACTCGTCCTCCAAAAATTCTTCACCTTTATCGACTGTAGGTCAATAAGATCAATTTCCATTTCTATTTCCATGTCCATGTTACTAAAAAATATAGATTTAAGGAATATATAAGTAATTTTTCAGTAAGAACGATTATAAAAATAAGTATTTGTGTGATTGAGAAAATAGAACGGAAACGGTAAGTCGTTAATTATCGGAATCAACCGATCTCATTTTGGCTCGGGGTGGACGTGGATTTTGTCTAGGTCTTAGACGATTTTGCCAAGGAGGTTGAATCAATTCCGATTTATTTATAACAAAACCAACACGATCGTCTACTCTTTTATGTGGAAGCAAAATAATTGTATCCTGGTTATTCGAAAAGTCATAACACGCTAAGTCGTTTTGTGCTGACACATTGGGCATCTAATCATTTGAGGATTGAATGGAAGGTGGAGAAGACAAATTTGGTAGATAAGAATCTAAGTCCAAATGTAAGAAGTTATCTAGCTCTAACGAAAAATTTCCATCGGTACTGTCAAAGGTATGATATAATTTAACATTTTGTATGGAAACAATACAAGTTTTTGTCTTTTTAGCCTTCGGTAAAGTCACAATTCCTATATTTGTCGGACTAGTATGTTTGATAACTAGAAAAGGACCTTTCCATTTTTTTGCTAACTTAGTTGATAGACCCGGTTTACACGTAAATTTCTTTAACATTACTAGTTGGTTTTTTCATAACTAATCGGCTGATGAGTAGAATTAAATAATTGTTGGACATTTTTCTGAACCACAATTGTATTACGTCGTGCTTCTGCTAAAGCTTCCTGAACACGAGGTACAGAAACAGTCTGTTCTTCTTCGGTTTTGTCATTTTGTAGCAAATCTCGTAAAGTCGGTAAAAATTATCGCGAGGTAAATTTGGTTCTCGACCATAAACCAAAAAGTAAGCAGAATGACCCGTAATTCTATGAACTGTCGAATTTATTGCAAAAGCAGCCCGTGGAAGGAGTTGGTCCCAATATTTTTGGTTAGCTTGGACATATTTAGCGAGTATACGTTTTACTGTGCCATTAGCCCTTTTATCAATTCCTTTAGCCTGAGGATGATATGGAGATGTTTGAATCAATTTAATTCCCCGAGTTGTAGCAGAGTGAGAAAATTCCGTAGAAGTGAAATTCCCTGATCTGTAAGGATTTTAATTGGACATCCATAACGATTGATCAAGTCACGTTCCAGTACTCTAATTGCACACTCAGAGTCTGCGGAATGGACTGAAAAACCTCGATATATCGTGTTAAAAGGCAAGTAACGGTAAGTGCATATTGGTTACGTCTTGGTGTCATTGGAAGTGGACCGATAAAATCAATACCAACTGCTTCAAACGGAAAGACGGTGGTTCCATTGGATTACTTTGTTCTTTTATATGAGCGATGTTATATAACTGACAAGTAGAGCAACTATGTAAGAAACGAAGTACATGTTTGTACATGCTTGGCCAGTAGTATCGAGATTTAATTGAATGCCAAGCTTTGAAAAATCCCAAGTGACCACAAGATGTAACATGAATATCGGTAATTAACTGTTCCTTATTTTTGTTGGATTAACCAAACGCCACAAACGACCATATTTGTTAGGATTACTTCGATATAAAATACCCTGTTGAAGTTGATACTCTTCAACATCCCAAGGTTTCTTTAAAGATTTATCGTTTGAATTGTGTTGTTTAAGAAAATCAATCATTTTTCGGAAACGTGGTTCAGCGTATTGTAGTTCCTCTAAATCAACCTCTTGTATTCACTGTAAGTATTCAACCCTAGCAAAATTTAAACTATACAAAGATGCTTCGAAACTCAAATCTATACAGCTGTCTGTTGGATCGACGGGAAAACGAGAAAGAACGTCAGCATCTGTGTGTTTTTTACCCCAACGGTGGATAACGGTAAAATCGTATGGTTGCAAACGCAAAACCCATCTAGCTAATTGAGCNAATGGTGATCAGTAATGACATCAAAGTGTCTACCATAAAGATATGGACGGAATAATCCTACAGCCCAAACAATTGCCAAACATTCCTTCTGTGGAATAGCATAATTTCTTTCAGGAGGAGGAAGACGACGAGAGGCATAAGCAATGACTCTCTCTTTACCATCTTNAATGACATCAATGTGTCTACTCTAAAAATATGGACGGAATAATCCTACAGCCCAAACAATTGCCAAACATTCCTGCTGTGGAGTAGCATAATTTCTTTCAGGAGGAGGAAGACGACGAGAGGCATAAGCAATGACTCTCTCTTTACCATCGTGAGTATGACAAAGAGTTTCACCAATTCCATGACCATAAGCATCGGTATGAAGGAAAGTCGGGGCATGTTTGTCAGGATACGCTAACATTGGAGCTGTACAAAGTTTTTCCTTAAGGTCATTAAATGCTTTCTCTGTTTCTGAAGTCCAACTGAATTGAACCCCTTTTTTATCAAGATTGTGTAAAGGATTAGCAATTTTAGTGACATCCTTAATGAATCGTCGGTAATACGAACATGGAGCGACAATAGAACGAGTCTGTGAGACATTTTTGAGAGTTGGAAATTTACGAACAGCACGGATTTTTGTCGGATTTGGAGAAATACCGTCTGCGGAAACAATATGACCCAAAAATTTAAGTCCCCAAAAGCACACTTTGCCGGTTTTTATTTCATTGAGGCTTGTCTCAACGCTTGTAGAATAAGTTTAAGGGGTTCTAAATGGCCCTGAAAATTTTTTCCATACACGATAATATCGTCAAAATATACTAAACAAACTGACTGTTTTAATGAACCCAACGCTGAATCAATAATCCGCTGGAAAGTAGCAGGTGCATTACAAAGACCAAAAGGCATAACGTTAAATTTGTACAAGCCATCAGGTGTGACAAAAGCGGTTTTAGGTGCATCCCCAGGGTCCATTTCTACTAGATAGTAAGCTTGATCACAATCCATCGTAGAAAATTTTTTAGCATCCTTTAGACGGTCAAGGGCATCATTCATGCGTGGTAATGCGTAACTATCTCGCCGTGTTAGTAGATTAATTTTTCTGTAATCAACGCAAAATCTCCAAGACCCATCTGGTTTAGAAATTAGAACGACTGGGAAAGACCAAGGAGAATTCGAAGGAAAAACAACACCACTCGTTAACATACGATCAACTGATTTACTAATTTCTTGTTGTTCTACAAATGAAACCCGATATGGACGTTGTTTAATAGGAGCAGAATTCCCAGTGTCAATTTTATGTGTTGTTAATTTTGTTTGTCCAAGTTTTGTAGGATCAGACATGAAAACATCTTGATATTCGCTAAGGACGGAAGAAATTTGAGATTTCTCAATATTTGAAAGATTGGCACCTATTTTGACTTCAGACAAGAATTCTGGTAATATGGTCTCGGTCAAAGTCGTACTCAATAAATTCAATGACGCTAAACAACTACTAAGTTTCGTCGATTTAGGAGATGGCAACTCCTCAAGGAAACATTTAATCATAGAATCATCCGCAACTTCAAAATTTCCAAAAATCTCATGTTGTCTTAATTTAACAGGATGATTACCGATATTAGAAATCCATGTGTGACCAATTCCACTAGTAACCATTGTTAAAAAAATTCCAATAGCCAATAATTTCGAATTTTGAAGTGCTTAGGAAGCTGAAACTTGGATTAAGCCAGATATTGAATTATCTATATGAAATTATAATTGATGACAATAATTCGCCGGTATTACGAGACATGAAGACAAGAAAACACGACTATCCTTTGGAATTGTATCTAATGTAGATGGCTCAGCAAAGCAGGAAGGTAAAATATCCGGAAACTCCACACTACACAAATCCCCAACCTCTGAAGTCCCATGTGTCGTGATAACGGACTCAATTACCTGAATGTCCAAAGAAAGAGAGTCACAACATAAAATCGTGTGATGATGACTTAAAAATCCATTCCAATCACAATTTCGTTACTTAGACCCGGTATAACAAAAAAATCCTATTCCAACTCGAAACAATATAAGGTAAAACGAAGTCGAACAACCTTATTAATTGATTTAGTTTGTGACTGACCAATAGAATGTCGAATAAGAAAAGGTGTAACTGGTTTCTGGATAATAATATTGGAATTAATTAACGGTAATAAATTTGGATTTATCACTGAAATCGAAGCACCCGTATCGATAAGAGATTTGATTTCCTTAGAATCAAATTTTATAGAATGATGGAACAAATCTTTAGAAACAGGAATAACTTCTACATTAGAAGTGTTTAACAACGTACCCAATTCTTGAATTTCGCATTGTTGAGAATAATCATTATTGGCGACAGAAATTTTCTTATTCTTAATTTCGGCAGAATTATCTAACAAATATTCGGTAAATGTTCAGCAGAATGGCGGAAAATCATCGCCCGAAATTTGAGAAGACTTATTACTATTTTTCGGCAAATCGGCAAAAACGCAAACAGGAAAATACTGATTACTAATTTTCGGCAGATCGGCAGAAACGCAAACAGAAGATTGAGAGGCCTGAATTGCGGCGTCATTTTGGTACCCTTAACTAAACGACAAAGTGAACGAATTAACGAATTGGGATCGAAACAAGAACTACAAAGAGATGACAAATCTGTGCATTCAACGAATTCGGCTGATTTTAGAACTATATCTAATGTACTATTATTAACGATAGGAGAGGCATAAGTCTGATGGTCTTGTAACACCAGACTCTTTAGTTTTCCAATAATTTAGGGACGTTAAAATTGGGTTGTTGGTTTGTATTGTTTTAAACGGTTGTTGATCAAAGTGTGGTTGTGGATAATTATAATCATATCCTTGTTGAGGATATGAGTTATTCGGCTGTGAATATTGTTGGGAATATGTGGTCTGTCGTGGAGTGAAATTTGGAAGTGATTAAACAGAATTTTGTCTAAAAGCTTGTTGTGGATTTTGGAATCTGTTGTGAACCCTTGAATTCCGAGGACCAATTACTCCTTTGATTACCCCGGTATCCTTTCGAGAAATCTTGGTGGTTCTTATTATTCGGTCGTTTTTTACAATACTTAATAGCATGACCCGTTTCGTGACAATAATAACAGATAGGTTCATTGGTTGGAGATTGAAAATAAATAGGAGCGACAGGGTTATGAAAAGATGGAACTTGTGAGCCAAAATTTGTTTGTTGTCAAAATTGTTGTGCAGGTGGAACAAAAGAAGTAACTTTAGGTTTCGATATGGATAAATCCCGAGAATAAACCGTATTTACGTAAGAAAATCAGAAAATCAACAGGAGAAAGGATATTTGTGAGAGCGCATGCCTTTTGAAATTCAGGAGGAGTAGCTGAAATAAATCGTTGAACCTTCGCTTTTTCTGACAAATGAGGATTAAGATTTGTAAGCAAATTCAATTTTTTTGTTACAAACGTTTCAGGATTATCGCCAAATTTGAAAATCAAATCTCAATTTTTTTGACGATATTCGGATTTTTGGGCAGTTTGATCAAAAAACTCGCATACTTCCTGACAGATAGAATGCCATATTTCATCGGAAAAAATATTAGGATTATCCATATCACGCTTAATTCGAGGCCAAATGGAATTGTACCAAGTTTTTGCATTGCCATCAAATATTCGATCGAAATTATTAAGCATAATATCAACAGAGAAATTTAAACTTTGGAAGTCATGTTGTAATCTTCCAATAAAATTGTTAGGATCGGTTGAACCGTCAAATACGTCTCACAAATTTGATAGGTTCGGGAATCGGAACGGTAGGAGCGGTAAAGTTATGTGGAGAAAGGAAAGAAGTAAGATTACGATTAATAACCTTGGGAGCAATATCCAAAGATACAACAGAACTTCTAAATGTACGGGGTGGAACCGTAAGAAGCATTTATAAGAAGCATAAGGGGATTTATAAAGGCGTTCAGGAATTGGAGGAGGTTTTGTTGCAAAAGGCGTCATCCTGATCGGAACAGATGATACTAACCTACTATTTTCAATCGGAATGAGCAAAGCTTCATCGACCATAAAATCCTCTAAATTTCTTTTATAAAGGCTAGTTGAACGGTTTTGTATGAAATCAAGGTTATTCAAAATGTTCCACATAATATCGAAAATGTTATGAACGACGAAAATGTCAGACGTTAAAAAAGGGAAAAAAAAAAGTCAAAACTAAAAATTATAAAATCGAGAGAAAAAATCTATCAAGAAAACTAAATCATATTGACGGTAAATCAAAAATGATCGTAAAGAAAAAAAATTTTTTTTTAAATAAAATTCCTGAGCAAAGTATTGAAAATTCAAAAAACTATTCGAAAAGATTTTGAAAAATTATCGGTATGTCGAAAAACAAAAAATAAATCTCAAGAAATTGAGCGGAGCGGAGTGGAATGAGCCGATGTACGAAAGTTGAGTTCAACAGGGGTTAATGAACCCAATAAATACGAAACGCGACGGATAAATTAGTTGAGCTGAGCTGCGTGGAAAGGCCAACTCTTTAGCCTTGACCTCAAAGGTCAAACCCACTTTTTGAGTATTGAAAATTAATTGGGAAAGGATTTACTATTATCCGGATCCCTCACGGATATAAAAGATGATAAAAAAAGTATACCCAAAAATCCAGAAAATCGCTTGCGTTGTTTGAGGAGCGGTCTGCCGTTGTCTGTCACCAGAAGATCTGCTCTTCAATTAATACAATTTTTTTTATTTTCATTCATACAGTATCTTTTTTTTATCGTGAGGACACGATCTACCCAGGAAGAGGAGATCTGTGGAAATACCATGGAGACAATTTTTGTTTACGGGTTACGATTGGTCCGTAATGATAAAAAAAGAAGAAGAAGAAATAGATCATTGCCCTCTCGGATCTTGAAAAGACAACATCTCCCTTATCTCTCACTTAATTCTTTATATTCTCTAATACTTTCTGTTTATTCATTCTTCTTTTGAAGTTTTTATTTCTTAACTTAATTACTTCTAATAAAGTTTCTTAAGTTATAACTTACCTTTCAATTAATATAGAATTGAAATTAATCCACTCATGAGTTTCATATAGATTTGGACTCATCTGAAGACTCAACTGTAATTACTTGGATTTATCTGAATACTTTTGGACTTACCTGAGGGCTCACCTTTAATTACTTGGATATACCTGAAGATACCTAACTCTACCTCTGACACACTCACCCCCACAAAAGTTAGAGTAAATTATGCATGTGAAAATAACTAATGCGTTCGAATGAGAAAGCAAACTACCCGTGAATTAGTTCGGGAAAAATATTATAAATTTACAAATGCGTTATTCGTGCACCTTAATTTGCCAAAAATTCACAACCAAAAAAGTTTGAAATTACTAAAAGGAATAAAACACTAAACAAAACTTGGAAAAATTAAATATTTGTTTATGGATCATTGGAGTATTGAGTTGCCATGCTTACCAACCTCATGAGTATACTTTTCTTCCATGTCATCCGTTTCAGTTACATTTAGCTAAGTTATTTCCACACGCATAATTTCCTCTAATTATTCTATTCAATTTTGATCGAAAAATTTCAATTTCAATTAGAATTGGAATTCATTGAACTCTTTCGGAGAAATTGTAGTACATTTTAGAACATGTATCACATACGTAACAACTCAATATCATAACAGCAAATATTTTTATAATCAAATTAATTCAAATTTTGCTACAATGCTCAACAATGTAAATTCCGATTATGAGCCGAGCAAGGTAAATTTTATGTGACCAATTTGTTTTCACGTACTGAAAGACATCCATCATCGTTTTGTTTTTGTTCTCATTTCTTTTCTGAGTTTAGTTACCTAAAACAATTGAAATCAATTGGTTTAGGATTGTTTTTATTTGTTTCAAAAGAATTCATCAAACTAACACTTTAGTTTCGGGTTTGGCTGGATTTATTTGGCTGAAGACATCTTTACAAACAAGTATTCATAGCGGTAAATTTTAGTAGTGAGAAAAGCACCGTTCGCTGATTTTATCAGCCCATTTCACTAGTGTTAAGCTTTTTGTTAGTTTGAATTGTTAGGAGGCAATAGGCTGATACTTTGGGCTAATTACAATAAACGGACGGTGATTTACTTCGATATAACAATTAATCAACAGTATGATTATTTCAAATTTGAATCCAAAATACGAGATATACGGTGTTTTATCTGACTGAAGATGTTTTCGATGTTTTTTTTAGGGTTTTGCTCCCATTCAAATAAAATAAACTATCAAAGAAAACATTTTCAGAATGATAAACCGTCAGCAGCGGTGCAAATGTCTGACTGTCTATAAATTTTGAATTTTTTTGTGATTTCATCACGCGGGAAGTTCGCTTTCTTATTCGAACGCACTGTAGAATTATAAAATAGTGTATAAAAAAATTTTCTGCTAATAAATCAGGTGACGGATTATCTCGCCTCCCGTTATTCGATAAATTTAATGAAAAAAATATAATCGTGCCCGTTTTACATCTCTCCGAAACCATTCAGATGCTGAATGTATTCAAATATTTGGACAACTTGCTAATGGAATTCAATCTAAATTTACAATCAAAAATAATATTTGGTACAATAATAAGTTTGGTTATCTTCGAACGGTAGTCTCAAAAATATTGAGATACGAATTACTTAAATTTATTCATAATATACCAATTTCTGGTCATCTTGGATTTGCTAGATGGGTAGTTCCATATGAACAATTTTTTAGGTTGAACTGACATGGTGCATAACTAAAAATAAAACAACTTACCAATTAGTTAAACCATTCATCTTCAAGAATATTCAATTTGTTTAAAAAAAAATACTCATGAAGCTCACTAAACAATTTTCAAAAAGTACCTAATTGGTAAGTTAATCGAAAAAAAAATTTTTTTTTACCTATGATCAAATGGGGGGTGAAATTTTTTCAATAATATTTTGAATCCTCACCCTTTTGGTTTGCCAGCAAATGTCAAAGATAACTAAAATACTGGTAAAAACCTTGTTTCAGTGGGTTTAAGATGAGCTAAAAAACACCATAGACATTTGGAGGCAAAATATTTAAAATGAATTTATAAAATAAGTCAAAATTTAAGAAAAATTACTTCGAACTGAAAAGTNTTGGAGGCAAAATATTTAAAATGAATTTATAAAATAAGTCAAAATTTAAGAAAAATTACTTCGAACTGAAAAGTACAAATCAGTAAGTGCCATGAGTACCTATTCGGGTAGCACAACAACCGGTTTACCGGTCGGGTAGACCTAAACTGTTTGCGTACCA
>NIPM01000307.1:173236-231010 GCA_002738285.1 Holacanthella duospinosa
TAAAAAAAAATTGTTGTTTGTTGGCAGGTATATACCAATGCATTCATAACATTAAACTAGAAAATGTTGAGGTTTATAATTCCGTTCCCGGTATTTCGATATTTGCATAGCGGTAATAATTTCAAAAGAATATGTTAATGCTTGATGGCAACTATGTAGCAATGAATTAATATCATTAGAATACCTACATTTGAGGTTTGTAATTCCGCTCCCGGTAAATCGATATTGTTATAGCGGTAATAAATTCAAAGAAATATGTTAATGCTTGATGGCAGCTATGTAGCAATGAATTTACATCATTAGAATACCAAATATTTGAGGTTTGTATACCCGCTCCCGGTAATTCGATATTGGTATAGCGGTAATACTTTCAAAGAGATATGCTAATGATGCTTGATTTATGCTATGTACCAATGCATTTATATTATTAAAATAGCAAGTTTTTGAAATCTAACAATTCCGCTCCGGTTATTCGATATTTGTATAGCGGTAATAATTTCAAAAAAGCATATTTATGATGCTTGATGGATGTTATGTACCAATGCATTCATGTTATTGAAATAGCAAGTTTTTGAAATCTAACAATTCCGCTCCCGGTAATTCGATATTTGTATAGCGGTAATAATTTCAAAAAAACATATTTATGATGCTTGATGGATGTTATGTACCAATGCATTCATGTTATTGAAATAGCAAGTTTTTGAAATCTAACAATTCCGCTCCCGGTAATTCGATATTTGTATAGCGGTAATAATTTCAAAAAAACATATTTATGATGCTTGATGGATGTTATGTACCAATGCATTCATGTTATTGAAATAGCAAGTTTTTGAAATCTAACAATTCCGCTCCCGGTAATTCGATATTTGTATAGCGGTAATAATTTCAAAAAAACATATTTATGATGCTTGATGGATGTTATGTACCAATGCATTCATGTTATTGAAATAGCAAGTTTTGAAATCTTGCAATTCCGCTTCCGGTAATTCGATATTCGTGTAGCGGTATTCATTTTTGTAATCACCATGGTGCTAAAGAAAATCATCTACAATTTAATTAATTACTACAAAGGAGTCAAGGTGATCAAATTACTCCAGATCTACAAAAACCTTGAGAGTCAGTTTATGCGAGTCAATCATGAGTCAGAGTCATGAGAGTCAAAGTCATGATAGTCAGAGTCATGGAGCTCAAAGAACACTAGCTCAAAGTAAAGCGAAATTTTTTTTGTATTTTTTTTTACTTTATTCATTTCTCGTAAGTGAGGTACCTCCGGAGGTCTAGCCAAGTATCCGTAGCACTTACTAAGTGTGAGTTCACATTCATTTACATTTTGAATTGTGGAGAAGAGTGGAGTAGTGGAGAAGTGGGATTCAACTTTTGTTCGGCATCTTTATAAATAAAATGCCCATGCCCGAAACAGAAAAAAAGAAAAGTTCACAAGTAATTGTCCAGATGTTATGATAAATTATGTTTACGATATTATTGGGAAACCATGTCTTCTGATTTGGCAAACTACATTAAATCTTGTGAATCTTGTATTAGTCATAAACCCTTACACGAGAAACGTTAGTCCCTAATACTATTTTTGAATTAATGTCAACAGATATATGTGGTCCATATCCTATTAGTCGAAGTTCAAATCGATATATCATTAATTGCAACGATCATTATTCCAAATGGGCAGAAATGAAAACTATTCTTTCACAAATTGCAGAAGAAATAGTTAANCCTAATACTATTTTTGAATTAATGTCAACAGATATATGTGGTCCATATCCTATTAGTCGAAGTTCAAATCGATATATCATTAATTGCAACGATCATTATTCCAAATGGGCAGAAATGAAAACTATTCTTTCACAAATTGCAGAAGAAATAGTTAAATTNCTGATTTGGCAAACTACATTAAATCTTGTGAATCTTGTATTAGTCATAAACCCTTACACGAGAAACGTTAGTCACTAATACTATTTTTGAATTAATGTCAACAGATATATGTGGTCCATATCCTATTAGTCGAAGTTCAAATCGATATATCATTAACTGCAACGATCATTATTCCAAATGGGCAGAAATGAAAACTATTCTTTCACAAATTGCAGAAGAAATAGTTAAATTNTGCAACGATCATTATTCCAAATGGGCAGAAATGAAAACTATTCTTTCACAAATTGCAGAAGAAATAGTTAAATTTCTAAATGATCAAATATTTTGCAGATTTTCGTCACCTAAATATCTTTTATCAGATAATGGAGGAGCATACATTAGTAATCTACTTAAATTACATTCAAAACTATACAATGTCAAACAACTCTTCATAACACCTTATAACAGCCGCGGTAATGATATATCTGAACGATTAATGAATAAAAGACGAATAAAATGAATAAAATGGTCGCACATTTTGTCAATGTGTATCATGACAATTTGGACGAATTTGTACTTTCGATACAGTTTGCTTACAATTCAACCAAACAACAAACTACCAACCAAAACCCATTTCGGATTATATTTATAATAGAGAGGCCACT
This sequence comes from Holacanthella duospinosa, assembly GCA_002738285.1. Taxonomy (NCBI): domain Eukaryota; kingdom Metazoa; phylum Arthropoda; class Collembola; order Poduromorpha; family Neanuridae; genus Holacanthella; species Holacanthella duospinosa. The sequence continues at coordinate 175,768 of NIPM01000307.1, forward strand.
TTTTCTTATGAATTTTTTAAACTTGGTATTCTATGAAAAAATAATAATATAATTATTTTAAGACAATTGGTAAAAAATACACTCGAAAAAGAACAAATAAGATATAAACCACGTAAAGATCAATATAGAAAAGTAATAAATTTTAAAACAGGTGAAAAGATAAAACTAAGATTTCCTAAACATTGTCCAGCGCAACATTCTTTAAAATTTATTCATTATTTAGGTCAATATGAAATTATTGAAAAATTAAATGATTTAAACTATAAGGTAAAATATTCAAAATCAAGGAAAAATTTCACAACACATGTAGCTCGTGTGAGGAAACATGGGAAATTTATGTCATGGGAAATTTCTCATGATGATCAAAATTATTATGTTCCGAAAAAACTTATTCTAGAAGATTTAGACAATCTAAATAGAATTTATACTACAGTTACCCATAACGTTAAAAACTCCAGAGAAGACAAAACTCTACCCTTTCAAACTGGCTATAGTAATTATGATATTATTTACCATCAGAACATCATTTCTATACAAGATCTTCAACATATCATTGATACCTATGATATCAAACATATAATCATATTAAAACACCCTTTACAATTATTCCATTCAATATTACGAGATGATCTTTCTTACCTTCAAATTGTACAAAAAACGAAACAACTTAATTACACGTTATATAACTTCCCCTTCAATTATTACTACCCAAGCTATAGATGCATTTCTTGAAACATTTCATGATAAACTTATACTTATAATAGGTTCAAATTTTATTGAATTTTGTTAAACTTATACTACAATCTATACTCAAAATATACTTATATCTTTCCGTTTCCAAACTCCTCAAACCTTAATATATATTATTGGTAATAAACAATTTACTTTGAAAATGTTAATCAAACCTTTCAATAATTTAAACATCTTATATCAAGACAGTCGTATTATGTTTTTAGAGACAGAATCTTCGGAAAAAGATGAGTCTCTCCAGCTTAGTTGCAGCAACAATATTAGATCATCCTATTCTCCTGTAACTGAACGTCCATATCGTAAGAAATGGAGACCGGTCTGTTCTAATGATTATGTAGTAGATTACAGTTGTTTTTCCTTTTTATAGATTAATTACATCCATTTTATGCTGAAGAACTTTTCCAACAACTAGCGACCAACATTCTCAGGCATTACTATTGTATTACACTGTTATAAAATGTCTCTCGCTAGTTTTTGATATATATCTTCATTGCTCATGTTGATTATGCAGATCTGACTGTTAATGATTTGTTCACTAAATTAGATACTAAAACTACTCCTTTATATTTTTGTCGTGGATGGACTGCTGGCATCCCCTGGCGTCTACCACCATCTATTACTTGCCCTTTTATTTCTACTTCATCACTTTCCAAATTAGTAGATATTACTATCTGGTGGACTGACATTTCTCATTATACAATGCCTGGTTTTGAATTTTATATTATTCGAGAACAACTCGATACTTTTTCAATTTTTTAGGAAGAAAATCTAAAGAATATAAACGCCAGAAACTTGCTGTTTCGGAAGCAGATTGTAAACTGATGGTTAGAACTCACCAGCCCTGCACCAGCTAATATAGAAATGGTTCGTATTTCACATGGATTATTTGGCACTACAACCAAACTAGACATTAACAATTCCTGGATAACTATATTGTGACGGTTTAGCTTACCTGGTACTGCTAAACCGCTCTTCTTCTTCAAAAGTATTCAAAAACTTAGTTAAATTTTCAACAATAATCAAACAAAAAAACTAACTTAAAAACTTTAAGTTAAATAAAACAAAAGAAAACAAAAAACTAAAACTGAAAATCTATCTTTCGAATTGGAGCTTCTCCCGCTCCAATTCCTCCCACCTATTTGGCCGACTACTGACCAACAACCGACCAAAAACTCTTACAATAAAATAAAAACTCAAAACTCAATTCAAATTGCTTTAAGCAATAAATTTAACTTTTATTAAAACAAAACGTTCTTGTTCTTTTTTTTAAAATCTCTTCCAGCCCGGACTGATCGGCGTTCCAACCCAGTGAAGCTAGGAAGGAATACTGGAGAACTGGTAACTCTACACACAGAAACACGACTTTATATACAAAAGAATTGTATAAAAGGCGAACCACAAAGAAACAACTATACTAAGAAACAAAAGAATAATAATAATAATAGAACCCTTTTTTTTTCTTTCCTAATTAAATAAACTAACTACTAAAAAAATTTAACATAATGAAAATTACCATAATACAAACTGAATTTGTAAATTCTTAACATTATCCCCTCCTTTCTTGAAGCAATGTCCTCATTGGGGATTTCGATTTTTCTGAATCAGGCACTCTTTTGCCTCATGACCTCGTTTTCGGCAAGTATAACAGCGACGGCCCATCTCGATTTGCCGTCGGCTGGGAACCTTTTTGTGCCCCTGAGGTCCGGTGGAAATAACCGACATTAGGTCCTTAGCCGATTGAACGATTATAAAGGGTGCCGATATTTTTGGTGTAGAGGAATTGCCATTCCAGTCTAGTTNCTAACTACTAAAAAAATTTAACATAATGAAAATTACCATAATACAAACTGAATTTGTAAATTCTTAACAATATATTGACACATTATTACTAACTATTACATGATATCTTTAACAATTTTTGTCTCAGATGTAGATGATCTGATTATGACTACAGCTAAAATCACTAAACAATGTAGTTACAAAAAAGGATATTGTTCAGTTCAAGATGGTATTTTGACATGGCTGCCACATGATCTCAAACTTTGTCGTCTCAAAGAATGGGAAACTACCACCTGTTTATATACAGAAGATAGTCTCTTGTCCTAGTATAGAATTAGCTACTTCCAAAATAATTCCAATACAACTATGCAGTCTTACTTTGGATGGTTCAGCCCAAGGTATAGTTTTTTCCCAATTTAACTATTTTATAGACAACATAGTTGCTCTACCTAGCTATGCCAAGCAAAAAATAAATGGAAAATTTCGATACAAACGTAATTCTAAAAATTCAACCCTAGTTGAACTCTCTGATATATTTTCCTTTCAAGGAATCGATAAAACCCGATCACCTACACTGATGCCAGCATCACAATCGAATGCAAAATTGCTATACTTATATCAAATTGTAGCGACAAATTATTATTTTAGTATACAAACGATTCTCCGTGAGACCTGTAAGCTCATCAATCACATTTAGAACTCTTACGATTTTTAGCTGCAGGTGGCAACCTAGCATACTAGTACGGAGTTTAATGAGAAGCCCGGATATCGCGCTACACTCAATGGTGATGTTCTTCAAATTTTTAAATGTGACCAGATAAACATTAAGTTGCTCTTACCACAAACGAAATGTTCAATTGAATGGCCTGTAGAATTTTTTCATGGATTTGACCGTCGGAGAGGTTATATTTCAGATATAATCCATGAAATAATAGATCAGCCTACTGTTGTTCCATTTCCTGCCCCAAATTTCTATTTTCAATACGGAAATATCACTGTACGTTTAACAAATAAAACAACTCCCGAAAATTTTTCTATTCTCCCATCATCTTTTGATGACAGCTTAATAAGTGCTATGCCTGAACAATTTTTTTCCTCATCTGGTAACTACACAATGTAGGCAATTGGTGGTACGGAAACTATTGTTGGCCTTATACGAGAAATGAATAGAAATTCTCGACTAGATACAATAATTGACATGACACATAAAGGATACTTGTTAAAAGATTCTCAACGTGAACATTTACATATCTTGCGCGATTATATGCTAAACCCCTTTCAAGAACTCTTAACTACAATTGTTTTTGGCATAATAGTTTAGCATAATAGTAATTTTTACTCTGACAGGTTTAAAATATTGCTACAATTACCGACAACAATTTGTACAAGGAGTATGCAATATGGTTATAAAAGCTAGACCTCAACGCGCTCATACTATGCCAGAACCGGAATATATGGAGTTAGATGCTTTTGAACGAGTTAATATTGTTTGCCCATATCACATAAGACGTATTATTCAAAAAAGAAAATCGATTAGACTTCCATTGATCAAACCACGTCCAACATATTTAATTCCAAATGCATCCCGATATAAATCTGTAGATGAAACTAAAAAATTAAAACGTTCTGGCTTACCTATTGCTAACTATCCTTTGGATGAGCTTCGAAAAATACAAACAACTTTACTGTCTATTCTTTTATAACTCTTCCTTAATTTTCTACTTTTTGGTGAATATGCAGAATCAACATCATCAATCTAAAATATCCAAACATAAGCTTAAAACTAAATTAAAAAATAAATTAAGACAAAATTTACTAAACAACAATACTGTTAATACTAATATTCCTAATAATAAACGAACTATATATAACAATGTTAAAGATCGATTCACCACTGTGTATAAATCTAAACTATTAGAATTACGTAAAATAGAGCAACATAATTTTAGTAATCAGTTTGGACATAACATTGATTCCACCTTCTCCACATATGACAACCAGGAAATGCAAATGACCGTTACAAAAGATGGGAGAAACACCATTACACAACCCAACTCAAGCCACTTTAATTTCAAACTTTGAAAAAAACACAAAGATGTTCCTTCCCCATTTCTATCTATGTCCGGCGCTAGTAATTACTTAACATATCCTCCTCCTTTGTACATCCCTGACCAAAATATACCTATCTTTCCTAAACTACCTATAACTAAGGATGTAACGAATATTCGTCCGAACGAATATTTGGCCTATTTTTCCGACGAGTACAGATATTCGTATTCGGGGTCTCATGACGAAGCTTCGGACGAATATTCGGCCGAATATCTCAAACATGAAATGAGCGAGTTTGACCATAAATCCAAGTGAACTAAAACGTCACAGTGACAACAGCAATTCAGAATGGAAGAAACCAGAGTCAAGATACCTCATTCCGATATCCCAGCACTGTCCACCAAAGTCCAACTCCTCAGAACCAGTAGGAAAATATACAGTACAGTTTGCTTGTAAGGTAGCCAGTTTTTTAAGATTTTTTTTGTTTTTTTTTTTTTTTTTGTTAGGTTTGTTTTTTAAAGTTTGTTTTTTAAGGTTTGTTTTTTGTTTTTGGTTTATTTTTTAGGTTTTTTAGGTTTGAAGGTATGCCAGATTTTAAAATTTGTTTTAATTTTTTTTAGGTTTTATTTAGATTTTTATTTATGCTTTTTTTTGAAGGTTTTCTTTAGGTTTTCTTAGGTTTGAAGGTATACCACTAAAAAACCCTAAAAAAACTTTAAAAAAAAAACAAATAAAAACCTAAAGAAAACATTAAAAAAACCTAAAATAAAACCAAAAATAGACCTTAAAAACTGGCATACCTTCAACTCTATAAAATCTTCAAAAACCTAAAAAAAAGCTGAAAAAACAAACCTAAGAAAAAACTAAAATAAACTAAAGAGTTAATATTTCCATAATCATCCAAATCAAAATGGCGGCCTGTGTATTTTTAAGTTTTCATATTCCTTACAATAAATCCTTTCAAACGATATGACACATGCCTGGTGTAAAAAAAAACCACTTTGACCTTTCGTCACCCAAAGGTCATTAGAGGTTAACTACAATTGACCTCAAAATGCCTGATGCGGAAATGTATAAGGATCATTTTGCCACCGGTCGCACCTTCAGAGGCGGTTTGGTTCGCGGAATATGAATGGGCTTAAAGTAGTCAAAATGGCTGATTAGAGATCCACCGGTACTGCGCATGCGCATTATTTCAAAAAATTTTTTGGTTTTTCTGGACCACTGGAGTATGTGAAAAACATATTTCATTTTAAAATCCGACATTTCGAAAGTCGATACGTTGGTCGAGGAGGTTATGGAAATATTAACTCTAAAATAATAGAAAAAGAACCTAAAAAAACAAACTAATCTTTAAAAAACTTTCTACCATAGAAGCAAACTGTACTGTATATTTTCCGACTGGTTCCGATTGGAAATATTTTGGTGGCTGGGGCTGAGGTTCGGATTTGGGTATCTTGACTCTGGTATGGAAGAAAGTAAGATTCTCAAATTTCTGATAAAAAAAATTCACTGAAATTTTGCTAGTAGTAATTATCTAAAATGTCAAAAGAGCGATTTAGAAGTGCTGTATGTTCCTGTAATCTCAAGTGAGTCATACATCACAATTTGCCTCGACTCAACAATGAGTACCAGATTAAATTAAACTTACTTACTTTGCTTTAAAGAAAGTTCTTAAAAATAAAATCTGCGGTATTCATCAAAACGTAATTCTGACGCATGAATGCAAATCCTGAGGCTGAGACCTTTCGATAGATACCCCACTTACACACTATGAGATATTCGGACGAATATTCGGTCGAATATTCGTTATTCGTTTTTGGGCCGAATACCGGTATTCGTTACTATCCTACCTATAACTCAATCAAAATAATTACAAATTCCTACCTGGCCCTATGCACCATTCCTTGGAATTCAAAATCAGTAAAAAATTGTTTCTTCGACTTTTTATACTGATGCTAACAACCAATTATTTTCCCATGTTTCATGGAATTATTTTCCCATGGAATCACCCTAAAATTCCAATGTCAATCCAGTGTTGCGATAAACATTCTGCGGCTAAGCGATATGCTACCTCCAAGATTTCGACAGACAGGCATGTATATTATGACAGCGTTAAAAAAAGAAGATAATGAAATTTTATGGGATGAATGAAATGTACGATTCAATGGAATCCAGATGGATGGTGCTAATATCATCGACTTACTCTCATACGCGCTCAGGTTTACCACTGAGAATACCTGTTGAATATAAATTTGAGGTTGCACATGAGCAGCGGTTGTGCAAGGTAGTTATTACGCAAGGCAGTAATTGCATATGATCATTAGCTATGCATAAACAGCGGATGCGAAGAAGCATGAGTTGCACATCTGCAGCGTTGCGCATGATATGTGGGAGCTCATGAACAGTGGTTTAGAAGCAGTTGTTGCGAGTGAGCAAGCAGTCACGCACATGCAGCTGCTCCTCATGCACAACAGATTCATATACAGTACTTGCAGTTACTCACCTGCAGCAATTACTCATATTCAGTTAGTTGCTTGTGTGCAGCACTCCCTCACATGCTGCAGTTGATCACTTGTAATTGTAACTCATGTAAAGATGTTGCTCACAATCAATCGTTGATCACTTTAATCAGGAAACGCATTGCGATGAAAATAATTATAAAGATTGTTACAGTTGTAATATAAAAATAAATTATTATTATTATTTTCTCATTCTTTATAAATTATTTTTAGATAATTTATGTAAGTATTGACTTACCTTTGTCTTTCTTCTTTTGTCTTATTACTAATTATGGAAATTAGTACGCTTAGTGTTAGATTATTATTATTTCCTTTGTTTATTATTTTTATAAATAATAATTTTTGCACGAAGCATGTTAGTTGTAGGGGTATATAAACCCAGGGCCCTAGGTCAGATTTTTCATTCTGATTTTAGACTTCGGTCTTACCTTGAGTAGGAAAATCAGGATTCTCAACAATGAGAGTTGAGAAGCTCATTGTTGATCAGTTTCTTTTTTTGCTATAAAGATGTTAATGTTGCCATTGTCAATAAATAAAAACAATATTTATTTATTTTGTTTTCAAAAAAAACTTAATGTTTTAATTATTGAAATTATTGAATAGGATTTAATTCATTAACTCTAAAGCATAAAGTTAATTGTTGAGTTTGACTTGAGATACGGACAGTTGAGACGCAAGCAAAAGCCCGGACTCCTGTTTTATTTTAAGTTTTTAGAAAATTGTGGGAAAAGTTACAATTTTAAAAAATTAAAAAGTTTAAATTAAAGTTCTTTTTCTTTTGTTTTATTATTATTCAATGAGTTAATTGATTAAATAAGTTCAGTGTTAGTTTTTGGGAATTTCGTGCAAATACAGTCAGGTGAGTTGGTCGATTTAGACCAAACCCTTAACAATATATATTATTAATAAGGGCTTAATTCTTATATCTAATCAAATAAACTAATTGGTCCTACAGAATTTAATTTTGACAAAAAATTTGGAAGTCTGAGAAATCCTTAATTGACGTCCTCAACCCAAACTCTTTGTAGCCCCACGTTCGTGGCCAGGCTAAAAAGCTGACTACGAGTTCAGTTTATCAAAATCGAAAATTTAGGAGTTGCAGGAAGTTAGATCGCAAAAAAATATCGTGGGTGATTAAAGTTGTTCGGTGTTGTCATCCACGACGGCAAATTGCTGATAAAACGATGTTGTGATGATAAAGCAAATCCTTACTATGACAATTGGATTTTTATCTAACCCCCTAAGGGCTGAAAGTCAGTAAAATCCAAATAGGAATAATTTCACAAGCTTAACACCAAAGTCAAAATGGTTAATGCTGTAAAAACAAGAATGCCGGTTAAAGGAGGAGGCAAAAATTATTAACTATACTTTCCCCACGTTAACTTAATATTATATTATGATGGCTCAACCCTTAATATACAATCTGAGATTAGAGTTGAAGTTCGGAGATTTTAATATTGTTATGGCTCTGATCTAAATCGAACAACTTACTTTAATTTAGTTGGACAAAATTCGCAAAATCCAATAACCGCTAATTCACTAATCAATTTTTTTAATTGATTAAATAAAAAAAAAATAACTAGTTGAATTTATTCGAATTGAAAATTAAATTAAATTAAACTTTAACTTTAAATAATTTCAAGGGAAAATGTCATTCTTGTGGTTTTTGACTTATATCTTTATATGGAGACCACCTAGAGGGCTGGGACCTAGCGCATTCGATTCAGCATCAAATTTCCAATAGGAATCACTTATTATTTACCAATTTAAGTGACTTTCTATCAACTTATAGCGAGATGAGTTGGAAACTTGTTAAACTTTTTGTGGCTTTTCCACCAAAAACTAGAGTTATGGTTGCTTCTTGACTGAATTTACTATAAACTTAACAGAGCAAGTTTGATTACAGAAAAAATGGTGTGAGATTAATGACTACATGATTACAGTCAAAACTCAGTAATCGATTCCCAATTATGATTATGATTACATTTCTGAGTAATCATAATCATAGATTAGTAATCTGTAATCATAATCTGTGCAGTTATGATTAAAATTTTTAATTACATTGAATTTTATTTTTAGAAGTGCAATCAAATTCTAACAAGGATTTTATGTATATTTTATTGTTGAATCAAGAACTAACCAAACTAGATAACCAACCAATAATAGAATGGAAAATTTTAAAATAAATGTTATTGTTGCTGTAATCCCTCGTTGAACTTAAGGAGAAGTAGTTCTTCAAACATTTCATCTTCCAGTGACTGTCGTTTTGGCGTAAGTATCATCCCACCATAACTGAACATCGGCTCTACAGGAGCTGGAGAAGGAAGTGGTGAATTAACATTTTAAACATGGATTTGACTGTAGGATATCGATTTAGCATACTGATTTTTATATCAGTATTTAAAAAAAATTGGAGACACTCCAATTGAATTGAATTGTCGTAGTCGATTTCCGTGAGTTCACATTGAGAAGGAAATTTGACGCTGAAGATGTAGAATTCACAACTTGTTTGTCGCCAAATTTGAGGGCCTCGTCGAGAAATGCTTTCTTGAATTCACTAAGTTTATACTGTGGGATCCATCTTAGCTTGAAGTAAGGATAGCAAATGCTTGACATACAAACCTAAGAAGACAAACTTGGTTAGCCATCGATATTACTTTCACTACTACTAAAACGCTATAAAACTTATGTAAAACCTGGTAAGAATGTTGATGAGATAAGTGCATGTCTACAATGTAGTCAAATCTAGATTCCAGACCTTGAATCACGGCGTCCATCAATAGCTTTACGATGACAGGTTTCAGTTCTTTGAGGCTTTCATGCGTACTCAGAATGGATGGTGCCAATCATAAACATAAAAGTTTACTTCTGCGTGTTTGTTTGTCCGCTCTCTTTATACAATATGTATGCTTAAAAATAAGTCTATCTCAGTGTCAGTTAGATATGTTATGTGGGTAGCAGCGAGGCTCTCCAAGTGGAGCTACTGGGTTCGATTCAGACGGTTGTGTGTGCTTTTTTTTTGAGGTTAAGTATTNCCCCTAAAGTCATACACATAAAACGTTACCTCTGTGTGTCTCTTTCTCGACTGAAAAAATTTTCTGAGCCGACATTTTCTGGACTTCAAATTTTGACAACCCCCATTACCTAAAGAGAATGTGTGGAGTCAGAAAATATAATTTAAAAAAATTAAAGAATGAAGGAGAGCAGGGGGGGGGGCTAGGTTCTGAAGTATAAAAAATGGGTTTCAAAAACCTTTGTCAACTTTTCCATTTATTGACCGATTCCGATGAAATTTTGTATGAGCATACCTAATCGCATTCCCCAGGCGGCATATTTTTTAGTTTTTCATAAATTTGATTTTTTGAATTTTTATTAAATTTTGGAAAGATGATTTTTCAAAAAAAATTTTTTTTTGGTCATGTTAGATATTGTTCAACTCCTACTACTCACAGAAGGTTTTTTCCCTATAATTTTTGGCCAAAAGTCCAAACGCTGCGAATTAGCTTTGTGTTGGCCTAATCCACTTTAGTATACGTAAATTTGAATGAAAAACGTTATCGTAAGCGAAAAAAAATTGAATTACCCACGTATTAGAATGGATGAACGTTATGTAATTTTATGCATCCGTCTGTAAACATTTTTTTTCACAACGTTTCTTTCTCTTACTGACGATTTTACTTAAGAACGTTATTGCATATAGTCTGATATAACTTAGCATATATAAATTTTAAATTATCTACGCTTCGTTTTCACAACTTACAGTAAATATGGAATGAAGAGCTAACACACATGGGTGTTTAAGGTTCGGTGAACCTTGAGGTTCGGAAAAATTTCATCGAACCCTGAACCGAACCGAACATTATTCGATACAGGTTCGGCTCGGGTTCTATATTTTTTAATTAGTTACGGGTTCGGCTCGGTTCGACAGGATCTAGATTCGGTTCGGGTTCGGTGCGGCCTTAAATTTTTGAATTTAGGAATCGGTTCGGTTCGGTTTGTAGCTGAACCTTGTTCGGTTCTGTTTGGAAAGGTCGACGAACCTGAATGTGTGGATATTAAATGGGGCAAGGTTGGGAATGGGTTCAGTGCGGATTCGGCTCGAGTAAAATATTAAAGTAGAGTCGGGTTCGGTTCTGTTCGACAGAGTCGAGGTTCGGTGCGAGTTCGGTGCGCTAAAGTAAAATTTGAAATTGGTTCGGGTTCGGCTCGGTTCAATATAGTCGAGGTTCGATGAGGGTACGGTTCGGCAAAATTGTTGTGGACTAGATTCGGGTTAGGAAGGTTCGGCAAACCTCAAAAGCCCATGTGTGAGCTAAAGTAAAATTCTAAAGCTGCCTTTCATAGACCGTGTTTACAAAAGTTACACTAAAAACGCCTTTCTATTTGTTTCATAATTTCAGTTGTTTATTTTCGACAAATAAATACCAGAGAAATGAGTAACCATTGGTAAAAATATACCATTCATAAAAAATAAAAATTCATTGATTCTGTAATTTTTATATTTCGTAAATTATTGATTTTAAACGGTATAAGGATACCCAAATAACCAATTGCAAGAGAATAATATTATGCGTAATATTATTCATTATTATAAATCGACTATACACGATGTATCGAAAAAGAGCAACGCGGTTTTCATTAAGTGCGCCTCTTCGCAAGGTCATAACTCCTTACGGTTTTGACATGGGCAGCTGTAAACACAGATCATGGTGTGCACATAATTGTGTAATATTCAATTACTGTCTTTGAGCCTAGGGTTTTGTGGGGTTTTAAATAAAAATCAACTAATGTACTTCCATGTTAAATCTTAATTTGGAAGGGCCGTCGCTACTGGATACTTCAACCAAACCTCACCAAATTTTATTAGTAATTTCTATTGGCCCTACTTAATAATTTGTAGTGATCAAAGCTGGAATTGATATAGATGAAAAATGACACTTTTGGCCAAAAATTATAGAAAAAAATCTGTGCTACCATTGTAATAAAAATTAAAATACATAATTTTTTTTTTCAAAAATTAATATTTTTTATGGTTTATTATCACGTTAGTCTGAGATTCTTTGCATCCTTTGCGCCATCTGCTCTGTGACACACCAATTGAGCCAAAAATTTGCATTTGAATGTTTAAAGCTAATACCAAGGTGCCATATTTTTTAGTTTTTGAAATGTTGCATCTTTGCTCTTTCTATTTTATTTAAATAAAATAAAAATTTTTTTTTGTCATATGAACAGTTGGACCAAGTAGGGTCTTATTCGACACTTAATGCTTTTATAAGTAATAACTGAACGCAACAAATAACATTTTGACGAACCATCAAACTTATTTTTATAAAAAAAATTGTTTTTTTCTCTAACCATTGGTATTACGTTACTTTGAGTTCTTATATGGTAAAAAAAATTTTTTGAAAATTAATTAAAAATCGAAAACGCAAAATTTTGAAAAACTAAAAAATATTACACCTTGGTACTAATTTTAACTATTTACATACAATTTTTTGTCTCAATTGGTCCATCATAAAGCAAATGGCACAGAGTAAAGCGAAGAATCTCAGACTAACAAAATGACAAAGCATAGAAAGAAAGTTGTTATTTTTTGAATTTTTTTTATATTTTTATTTTATCTCAAGTAGTTTGATGCGTACAGTGCTGCTCCCAAGAGTAGTAGAAGTTGAACAATACCCAACACGATCAAAATGTTTGTTTTTTACATACTCTTTTTCAAAATTTAATAAAAATTGAAATAAATAAAAATTTTGAAAAACTTAAAAATATATGGCAGCTTGGAATTAGTTTTAACAATTCAAATACAACTTTTTGGCTCAATAAGTCTTTCACAGTAAATTTCACAGAGTAATGCGAAGGTCTCAGAAACAGAACGTCATAATAAAGCAAAAAAGGAATACCGACTAATATTTTTTTCATTATTGTGATAAAAGTTTGAAGCCCGCGGCAGCGCTAGCCGGCTCGCGAGCGAAGCGAGCGCCGGCTAGTGTTCTCGTAAAAGTTCTCCCTGGTTTATAATCTAGGTTAGAGTTTTCTCCTTACTCACTCTGTAGGATATCTAAAGTTACTGCAATCGGTTTCAAAGCGCTGACATACTCATTGAAAAACTCAATTTCATTTTTGTTGAACACCGGTAATCGGAAATCGTTACATAGCTTATCTAAGTCATGCTTTACTGAAATCATGCGAAAAGGAGCATCAAATGCAGAATTCCATCGGCTTGAATTTGGAGTTTTGAGATTGGTTGATGTTATGTTTGTTATCATTTCGGCAGCTTTTGGTCGTTTACTTTTGTTTCCCATACTAGAGCATTTTGCAAGTGCCGAGCGACACAGCTTCACATATAGTGTAGACGGCTTAGTAATTTTCAAAGAGTCTGTTTTGGCCACCAAACTGAGTGTATGTGATGCACAGCGATGAAGCGGTGGAAGCTTGTTATAGTTGTCTGTTGAAGCTTCTGGTAAATCGTGGATACTTTGAAAAATTAGATCTTCCTCGTTTGTCTTGTCATCAGATCTAGACTCAGGTTCATCTGAAGCAATGGGTTGTGTTCCAAACTTTCTAAATGCTTTGAGAAAGTTACTGCCATTGTCAGTCACTACATACGAAATTCTCTCCTTTTTAACTTCGTAAGCGTCGAAAATATCGTGAAACATTTCGGCAATCTTGTCAAACGTATGAGCGCCTCTGAACCTCCTGCAACAGTGCCTTACGATTCTCGTTCCAAATCGTTGTTAATGAAGTGTACCGTTAACCCAAAATAGCTTTTCAACTTTTGCCTAAGTCGGAGTTTCATTTTCCATGCATATCCATGAATTTTTAATTTTACTGCAGCATATCCAATTACATTCAATTGTGAAGAAAGGCCTATAATGTATAGGAATAAATTAACATTTTAAAATTCAAATCAGTTCATAATACTTGAACACGAAAAACAATCTTGAAAAAATTACCTTTTATTAGCGCCTTGAACCCATCCGTATTTACTTCCTCGACTGGCCGCATGCCAGTGACTATGTAATTCACAATTAACTGATCTGCTTGCGCTTGAAACACAGGTGTACATTGAGAAGTCAACTTTTTACTCCTAAATCCTGTAGAACGACATCTTGGACCAACTTCCGTTTAGGATTCCCAGGTTGTGGGGTTCCTTTGTCACATTGCCCTTTTTGTTTCTTGTAATGGTCGAAGTCATTCANTGCGCTTGAAACACAGGTGTACATTGAGAAGTCAACTTTTTACTCCTAAATCCTGTAGAACGACATCTTGGACCAACTTCCGTTTAGGATTCCCAGGTTGTGGGGTTCCTTTGTCACATTGCCCTTTTTGTTTCTTGTAAAGCATTGAGGATGGACCCTCTATATCGATTTAAAAAAAAATATAAAAATTGGTAAAAATTTGCCTTTTTCGTATTAGCTAGAGGTTGAATTCGGCGATACGGTGGCCACGAAAATTTTCTAAGTTTTGTAACGTTGTATTCCCCATGTCGAAATTTTTCTAAGTTTTTCTCCATAAGGTTATGTACAAAAAAATTTTCAAAGTACACAAAATTTTTTCATGCGCTATATGACCGATAATATGACCCTTACAAAAGTTGTTAAACTTGTTAAACTGAGTAACTTTTCCCTGTGACAATTTTTTCTGTGATGACCCCTTGAGGTCAGAGGGCAAGGTCAGACCCCGGGGGTATGAAATGAGCGATGAAATGACTTATACAAAAGTTGTTCAGCATGTTAAACTAAGTAACTTTCTCCAGGAAAATTTTTTTCCGTGATGACATGTTGAGGTCATAGGTCAAGGTCAAACCTCTGGTCTCTATTAATCAATAAAATGACCCATACGAAAGTTGTTCAGCATGTTAAACTGAGTTAGTTTTCTCTGTGAAATTATTTTCTGTTATGACCCCTTGAGGTCATAGGTCAAGGTCGCACCCGGTGTATCCTTCAGGCGACGAAATGCCCTTTACAAAAGTTGTTCAGCATGTTAAACTGAGTAATTTATCGCTATGAGGGTTTTTGTCTCTCATGACTCCTTGAGGTCAAAGGTCAATGTCAACATCCTAATAAGCAGGAAAATAACCTCTACGAATATTGTTGGGAATGTCAAGATGAGTAACTTTTATATACAAAATTTTTCTCTTTGGTGACCCATTGAGGTCAGGTCAAGGTCAGCATCCTGATTTTCTCATAAACAAAATTAACTCTACAATATCATTATCAAACTAATGAGTAACTTTATAAGCGAAAAGTTAATAAGTTTAACACCCGCAACAATTTTATATATGATCATTTTGTCGCTACGGGAGACTTTCGGGGTCTCACCTTGACCTTGACCTCAAAGGGTGATAACGGAAAAATAAGTTTCAGAGGAAAGTTACTCAATTTACCACGCTGAACAACTTTCATATGGCTCATTTCGTCGCTTACGGGAGACTCGTGGGGTCTGACCTTGACCTATGACCTATGACCTCAAAGGGTCATGACAGATGTCAGAGAAAACTAACTCAGTTTAACATGCTGAACAACTGTTGTATAGGTCATTTCATCGATTAGGGGAAACGTGGGGGTTTGAACTTGCCCTATGACCTCAAGGGGTCATAACAGAAAATAATTTCACAGAGAAAACTAACTCAGTTTAACACGCTGAACAACTTTTGTATGGGTCACTTTATTGATTAATAGAGACCAGAGGTTTGACCTTGACCTATGACCTCAACATGTCATCACGGAAGAAAATTTTCCTGGAGAAAGTTACTTAGTTTAACATGCTGAACAACTTTTGTATGGGTCACTTTATTGATTAATAGAGACCAGAGGTTTGACCTTGACCTATGACCTCAACATGTCATCACGGAAGAAAATTTTCCTGGAGAAAGTTACTTAGTTTAACATGCTGAACAACTTTTGTATGGGTCATTTTATTGATTAATAGAGACCAAAGGTTTGACCTTGACCTCAACATGTCATCACGGAAAAAAATTTTCCTGGAGAAAGTTACTTAGTTTAACATGCTGAACAACTTTTGTATGGGTCATTTCATCGCTTACGGGAGACCCCCGGGGTTTGACCTTGCCCTCTGACCTCAAGGGGTCATCACAGAAAAAATTGTCACAGGGAAAAGTTACTCAGTTTAACAAGTTTAACAACTTTTGTAAGAGTCATATTATCGGTCATATAGTGCATGAAAAAATTTTGTGTACTTTGAAAATTTTTTTGTACATAACCTTATGGAGAAAAACTTGGAAAAATTTCGAAATGGGGAATACAACGTTAAAAAACTTAGAAAATTTTCGTGGCCACCGTATCGCCGAATCCAACCTTAGCTAGATGTTTTACTTTGAGATGTGTGGAAAAGTTAGATGTTGGAGCCTTGAACCCTTCAATAAACCGTACTCTTACGCAGAGTTGACATTTTGTCCTAACCTTGTTTCCAACTACCGAAACAACTTGAAAGTACTTCCCATGTTATATTTTAGGCAATTTCACATTTTTTATGCTAAGACGGGCAATTGGTGCAACACAAGAAATAATTTTTATCTCCGGTGTAGGATTCATAATTCTAAAAATCGAGTTAATTTGGAAAGTAACCTTGTACTCCTCAGCAATAAACTGGAGTCCGGACAGTCTGGCACAACCGAAATTAGTCACCCCTCAACCCAGGCTAGTGGACAGGGATTTTTCATGGCCCAGTTTTATGTATTTTGTCTGAGAAGTGGAAATCCCGGCCTTACAGTTATCGCAATCCCAATTTCAAATTTTGTTTTTGAATATTTGTCGAAGTAGTTAGTTTTGCCTAAATTCGTACTGTCAAAAATTTCTTAATGCTATTTAGATTCCTTCAGAAATAGTTTGACAGGTTCTACCGTGTAAATTTATTTTAGAAAAATTTTAAATTAAAAATAAACTGGGCCTGGATTTCTACTAGCTTTGAAAGCAAAAAATCCCAACCCAATAAATCCAAAATATATTTAGGCCAGAATTAACTTGGCGATGATGGGAAATTTCCTGACTCCAGAGAAATCCCGTACCGGTTGAAAATTTTTCCGA
Source organism: Holacanthella duospinosa (assembly GCA_002738285.1). Classification (NCBI taxonomy): domain Eukaryota; kingdom Metazoa; phylum Arthropoda; class Collembola; order Poduromorpha; family Neanuridae; genus Holacanthella; species Holacanthella duospinosa. The sequence goes on from NIPM01000307.1 coordinate 192,917, forward strand.
CTACGGGACAGTCTCCAAAGAAATGATAAATAGAAACAAAAGAGTGAAAAATTTCGTTTTAGTACAAAGCGATTTTGAATGATTCGCTTCTGCTAAAATGAAAAAGGATAAGGGATTCATAAATGAGATCATTTATCTAAATATTTTCGGCTGGTTATCAAAATAAAATGTAATCAAGTAATCATGCTAATTTTTCTAGGGGTTTAATTACTTGATTCTGATTACTTGCCTCAGAATTTGTAATCAAACCCAATTGATTATAGATTACTTCAATGAGTTTGATTATAGATTACAGATTTGTAATCTTTAATCATAATTTCTGTAATCTTTAACCATGTAATCATGTAATCAAACCTACTCTGAAACTCAACAATTAACTTTGAGTTTATAAAAAAATGAACAAAACCCTATTCAATAAATCAAACAATTAGAACAACAATAAAATTTTGAAAATAATAAAAGAATAATCTTTATTAAAAATAACCAAACAATTACTTTAAATTAAAAACCTTTCTCAACAATGAGCTTCCCAACTTCTATTCTTGGGAATTCTGATCCCCTACTCAATGTAAAACTTAAACTGCTTTAGCTCAAGTCAAAATCAGAATGAGTGTCTGGAGTCCGGGTCCTGTGTTTTTATATCCTTCAAGATTTAGCGTGCCTCGTGCACAAAAGCTATTATAACACTATTGTAATGATAAAACAAAATAAAAATAAAAATAAACTAAAGCTAAGCTTACTAATTTCCCTAATTAGTAACAAAACAAATAAAATAAAATAAAAATAAAGGTAAGTCAAAAATTAAATAAATTATCTAATAATAATTTATAGAAATAAAAATACAGTTTACTTTACCTATGAATACGTTATTGGAACTGTAACAATATCTTTATTCGGTCGAATTTGTTATTTGATATCGGCGATAAAATTTCGTCGACGAGTATTGCGGGAACGTGATTTTGTGATTATATAAAATGCTTAGGACTTCTGTAATGTAGGATCCATCGTTCCTTTTTTTTTCAGCTAAAAAGGTCAAAAGGAACGATGGATCCTATTCTCAAAATAAGTCCACGAAAAAAGCAAGTTTAAGTGAGAGACAAATCTTTAAAGGAACCTCTCTGTTTGGTATTCAAAGACAGATTGGGAAGGGAGTATTCTCCCTGGTCAGTAAATATTCATAAAGTTAAATAATTTAATAAAATAAGCGACTCCANATTGGGAAGGGAGTATTCTCCCTGGTCAGTAAATATTCATAAAGTTAAATAATTTAATAAAATAAGCGACTCCAGTCGCTACACCTTCCTCTCACTCCGCTGTGGTGAGTGACGTATCTGCATCCCAATTTTTTATTTCCACCTATTAAAAAGCCATCGACTTTAGCTTTGGTGAAACTTCAATTTCTTGTTGGAAAACCACCGATTTTGGCTTTGATGATTTTTCCACNATCGACTTTAGCTTTGGTGAAACTTCAATTTCTTGTTGGAAAACCACCGATTTTGGCTTTGATGATTTTTCCACAGGTTGAATTTGTGTAATTTCAAGCTCATGAGTTACGCATTTCAAGATTAGCTCCAAGTTCTTATAATTGAATTTGCGCTTATGTATAAAGACCAAGACTAGGTCTTTTATAGATTTTGGCATATTTTGAACTACTTCAATTACCTTTACCAATGGCAAAACATACTCTAATTGCCAATCGTTTCTTTTAGAAATCTCTTCTCTCAGTTCCATAATTCTTTCAACCAATCACAATTTCCAAAATTTATAGTATCTTTGAAAGTCTTAAAGTATAAAGACTTTTCCATTTTTAATACATAAACTTTTAGTAACAGTTGGTTACAATTCTTTTGTGCTTCCAATAACCATAAAGCGATTTGTTTGGATTTATTACCTCGAAGCCAATATCTAATTACTTGCAGCAAAATTACAAAACTCAAAAATTTAACGACGAGCGTTTACATTTATGTTTCTTACATGTATATTTTACAGCAGGTTATCAAAATTTTGTGCGCAAGCTATAACTCAATGGAAATCAACCAAATCATCAATATTGTGAAAAATAGGGTTTTGTATGGGTATTACGTCATGCGAATTAACTGGATTAGTCTGGTTATTGGGGATATAAGTTGTCTGAGTCGTAATCAATTGTAAAAAAAAGTCAAGTGAAGTCGCGAGAAAGGAAACGCGGTTTTACTAAGGCGCAATCGATATGACAAATAAAACTATGTTTATCCTGTGTCTCGAGAAAGGAGATGGTTAGTTGATTTTTGGTTCTTGAACAGTAAGATGCTTTTCGCCTTTTATCATTATAACACATTCGTAATTAGACCAATGTAAGTGCTGTCTAATGTTTCCGTTGACGGATAAATAAAGAAAATAATTCTCAACCCTATCACGGTGTGATAAGATTTTGTGTGGCTTTATTTGTGATTCGACGTGCCTTGCGCTTGGAGCACAGTATTGAGTCCAGAAAGGAAATGAGAAAGAGAGAACCATATGTGGATCGGTGTGCAGAAGAGTCGGAGGTTCCCCAGACGACAGAAGACCGTGGACTCGGCAGGGCTTTATCCCTGCTTAGGGTCCAAAGATTCGCGTGCCAAATCAACTGCGACCAACACTAGTTCATCAGGTTCTTTCCGACACAACACTTCTTTCCTGCTGGTTTTACGGTCTCCAATACCTTCTGTGTAGCTAGGCTGGACGGAGCGCCTGGTGATAAAGAACAGATGCCCCGGACGTTCCGGTGTCGCCGGGGACTCGGTACCACTTTAATTCCCCACGGAATCCTCCCGGATCAGGAGAGTACATCCCGAGGTTATAATATCGGGAAGATGTGGACTGCGGTCCACCGGTAAGTTTCCTTGTCCTGGTTTAGTTGAACAGTAACCCCGGGAGAACTTCAGTTCACCCGACCAACCAGTAATAGGTTGGGTCCGGGGAAAACTCCAGTTCACCCGAGGAGCCAGTAGTCCGGGGAGATTCCCAGTTCAGCCGTGGAACCAGTAGTCCGGAGAGTCCAAAGAAAGTGACTCCGGTTCTCCGCATAGTGGGACGTCTGGTGATATTGGATAGGAGCAGACGATTAACTTCCCAGAAGACCGAAACGGAATTCACCCAGTCCGGAGAACAGATTTGAGTATTCCCATCAGTTTTATCAGATTCCCCACCAAAGAATCCGGACTCCAGTACCAGACACACGGGGTAGTACAGTTCCAGTTCCAAATTCAAAACGAGTGCGGTAACTATCGGCAGAGGCAATTTAAGTCATACACTTTTGTTTGCTGTTTTTGTCACTTTTTTGGATTTTAGATGCGAATCCATCCCTCCATTGGCTTGTTCTAAAAATCCTTTACCTACCCCATTGAGAATTCACGTAACTCTTGCCGAGGGCAGACGGAACAAAGTACAAAATTACAAAATTGATTACAAAATTATCACAGATTACAAATTTTTCACTTGCCAAAATTACAAAAAAAAATACAAAATAGAATAAGTTAAATCTCATTTCTTCCAGCAAGGATTTACACAGAAAATTTACAAATTTGAAAATTGAAAATTCAATGCTCAATTTTCTATTCGTGGAATAATTTTAGAGTTAAAATTTTTTTCATTTAATATCACCGAATCGAGTTTAAGAAGTAAATCGATTAATCAAAATTCAATGCAAGGACGTTAGTAGAAATGTAACAAACTAAAATGCAAATTGAAAAAAAGTAAAGTGGATGTTTGAATGAACGAATTAACTACTTTATTAAAATTTTGAGTTCCTATTACTTAATACCAATTTAGCTAATTTGTCAGATTTTTAATTACACCGTAATACGCTTAGTCCGTAAGTAAAAATCTGGTAAATTGAATATTTTTAATTGTTGTTTAAAAAGAAGTGAAGAGTGTTTAGAAAATTTTTGACACTGCTTGCCATGGCTCATCCATGTATGACATCAAAAAATGCTTTTTTAAATTATCACATGTACATATCTTATATAAAAACTTGTTTGTCTCATAACATTTTGACATAAGCAGATCTTTAATCACGAGCTTTATAAATTAATTTAATTTTTGCAAATTTATTTTTTCATAAAAATTATTTTTAAAATTTTATTTTTGGATAATTTGAAAAATGTTAGTAAAAAATTTAATTCAGAGCACTGCACAATAATTTTTATATATTTATCAATCATCACTGTAAAAGGAAATTAAGCGAACCGCCGATACACCGTTCGTTTTTTATTTCAGAAAATATATAATAAATTGCGTGCAGTCTTATCACCAAAACTTCCTGTGTTCAATTTTTTAACTTCAAATTCTCGGGGAAGACTAGAACCCGGAGAAGAGTCAAAACTCACGGTAGAGAGTCTCCGAAACAGAAGAGTTCCTTAGGTAGTGTTAGAGGTGCTGGTCCCGCGAGAACCCAGAGAGAACTCCAGTTCTTTACGGAGTGGTCATGACTTACCCATTAGTAATTCGCTTCCGAGTAGGAGGAATAGACTCCGGTACACGTAGAAAGAGCCTGAGTTCGAACCAAGTTTGTACTACTGTCCCAGAGTTCGGTAGAGGTCCGTACTTCTGTGCCAGAGTTCGGTAGAGGTCCGTACTTCTGTGCCAGAGTACGGTAGAGGTCCGTAATTCTGTGCCTGAGTTCTGTTGAGGTCCGTACTGCAGTGCCTGAGTTTGGGACGGGTTCGGTATATAGTATTCCTATAGAACTACAAGTATATCCAGTAGAACAGGTAGTGTTCCGATAGGCGGATCGGGTAGAGTAGTATCCCGGCAGAACGGCTCCAGATCACTCCGCAGAACGTCCCGGAGGAGCGGAGCCAGTTTACCCTGCAGAACATCCCAGAACAGTCAGTTCCGCAGAACACCCCAGAGCAATCCGTTCTGCAGAACATCCCAGAACAGTCCGTTCCGAAGACCATCTCAGAACAATCTGTTCCGCAGAACATCCTAGAACAGTCCGTTCCGCAGAACATCCCAGAAGAGTCTATTCCGCAGAACATCCCAGAAAAGTCTGTTCCGCAGAATATCCCAGAACAGGCCGTTCTGCCGAATACTCCAGAACAGTCTGTTCTGCAGTACATCCCAGAACAGTCCATTCAACAGTTCAGATCCCGGACTGGACGGATGCAGTCCTAAAATAGAAAGTCCCGGAATAGTAGAGTAGAAGGATAGTTACTATCCGCAGAGTCTCTATGAAGAGTTTCTATTTCAGTGATAAACTGAAATAGGGAAACTCGATCCAGTCCACCCAAGAGAACAGGCAGAGAGTCTGTATAAAGAGTCTCTATTTCAGTAATGAACTGAATTAGGGAGACCGATCCATTCCATCCAAAAGAACAGGCAGAGAGTTCCGATCCATCCACCTCAAAAAAGAGCATCCCATAGTTCATGCAGAGTCAAGTATCAGGTACAAGACTCAGGGAGAGAGCCAAAGTATTAGACCCAAGCTCTCCCACAACCAACTCTGGGATACGCCAACCCAGTGACTGGAGTCATACTGGGCTACGCGAGATCTAGTATAGTACCTAAAAATTAGTTACTTAGGAAATTGAGCCGGTTATTTTAGTTAATACCATTAGGGTAGTTCTTCCTCAACAATGTCGAAGTGATTTCATTGAAGTTTAACTAGCCTAAGGTGGCCCGAGGACACATTTTCCTATTGTGTTGTTCGGGCTAAGCAGTGTTCTATGGTTACTGATCTTGGATCGGTGCCATTCCTTGAGCTAGACTAACAATCTATCACTGGTACAAGAACTGTTTCTGTTGGTTTTTCAGTTTTTAAGCAATTTGACAAAAAATGGAGCCAGACTGCCCGTATCTTCGTGATTAGGAGTGTGGAGCCATGCCATGATATTCAAAGCTGCCGATAAGGTTTCCCAACAGAGTAAGACAAATGTCAATAGCTCACCCCCTTTCATGTAAAGTAGGTAAAGTATGCGTAGTAGTAGAACCACGTTACCAGACGCCTGAAAAGGTTATGTACACATGCACATAAAAAGAGCGGGGCCTGGTTCGAGGCAGCAGAAATACCGAAAAGCAAGTCTGCGGGATTTCCAGATAAAGTCCCTACCCTATTGATTGGGCGGAAGCTAATAAGTCAAATAAACTTCCAAACTAAACTTGAAGTGGGTTAAGTTTTCCCTCTGAGTTAAAGGTTGTGGCTTTTGAGACTGCCTATTCGTGCCACTGCTCAAACTTAACTGAAAAATTAAAGCTTTTGAGAATGACTTGAATGAGTCATTCACTCCTGACTCGTTTGTGACTCAAGTACTGATTCATTCAATGACTCCTTTTTAACAAGTTATATTCTACTTTTCTATTGAGATTGATACTTTTCATCGAAATTGGAATCACCCAGCAGCAAATATAAGTCGCCGAGTTATGACTCGTGAGTCAACAGAATGACTCAAACATACCAAACTATATAGATGTAACAGATACTGTCCAGAATCATACATCAAATTTGGAGTCAATAAGTGAGAAGGATTACCAACTTTATGACTCATGAATCATAAGATTGACTCATATATTGATTTGTGTATAAGGTACTAGAGACCAGGTGGCACGAGTCACTTTGTAGTTGCTGACAGCCAGCTACGCAGAAATTTTTACAAGTCATTACTGACTCATGTGAATCATTGCTCATATTTGTTTCGGCATCACTTGGAGTCTTTAAAAAATACACCTTATTTTAATGCGGTCCATTCCAAGTTGCATTAAATCACTTCCTCCATGAGTCATGAGTCACCATGACTCATTGTCTGACATGAGTGTGAATTAGGTTTTATATTTAGTTGAATATCCCAAATTGATCACCGATTTTACTATACAAATTATTTAAACAAAGTTGCTATTTGTTTTTGTGAATAAAATATATCACATATATCATATATCACAAAATATTCAGAATCGCATGGCCTTAATTTTAGCATCATTTTGATCTTATTAGAAAAACATGACAATTTGACAAATAATTATGTTGAGGAAGAACTACCCATTAGGCCAATTACAAAACCAACTAGTTCACTTCCCATACCCCAATTAACAAATAATTTTAGACAATTAAATCGACACCGTGCCACAATATTAGCAAATCCTCGTTAAATTCAAAATTTGAATGAGAAACCTGTAGAATTTTGATAACAAATATGTACCAATGCATGCATATCATCCGAATAGCAAGTTATTGAATTTTAAAATTCCATGCCCGGTAATTCGAAATTGGTTTAACGATAATAGTTTCAAAGAAACATTTATGTTCCAATTCATTCATATCATTAAACTAGCAAATATTGGAGGTTCCTGTAATTCGATACATAGCGGTATTTATTTCAAGGAAATATGTTTATGGTTGATGTCAGCTATGTACCAATGCATTCAGATCATTAAAATACCAATTTTTTAAGATTAGTAATTCCGTATCTGGTAATTCGATATCAGCATATCGGTAATAAATCTAAATAACTCGGGGTCAAGGATAACACTATACGATTTTTCATATTTTGTATTACGTCACTCCAGAGCCAGTGTCATAGCTTTGACTGATTCAGAGTCGACTCCCAAAAATGAAGGAATCAGAGTCAGGTTTCCATTATTAAGCTCATTATTTAGCCAGGTACCAAAAGAATTTAGATCTGTACTGAGCTACTGGAAAGGGAACCCATTGCACTTACTGATTTCCACTTGTCATTGATTACACTTTTCTAATGCATTTCAGAATAATTTCACTAAAATTTTGACTTTTATCTAAATTCATTTTTAATATTTTGCCGCAAAATATCCATGGTTCATGCCCAATCTATGAGAAGTTCTTGCCCATCTATGGGCTCGACTTACAGCCCGTTAATCTTTTTTTTTTTGATTAATTTCTGATCATTTATTAATTGGTTAGTTATTTGGTTGCTGTTGTAACGTTCTGAATTAGTCACTACAATTCAATCACATCGAAATTTGCAAAGTTTTTGATATTTTCTCGAGTTGTTCAAATTTTGGAAATTGGAAATTCATTATTCTAGAAATTTCTCTCTAAACTTCTCAAAAGTTATTCCCGCTTCATCCATCCCATATGGTCTTGATCACTGCTCGAATTATTGGAGCACTACATATGATGCTTGATGTAACACCGGTACATTTTTGGACCAATCAATATTCTCTGGGTTGTATTACGTGGGCTTACTGATACGTGAAGTCTCTACCGAGTGAGTTGTAATCTCGGAATGGAAATCGAGGGATGTCACTGCCCTCTAATTTTAAGTGACCATGCGAGGTATGTATCGTTCTATGATTTATCGAGGTGCTCATTAATAGTCTCTAATTATATAAAGCTCTCATGATAGATACTAACAAATCATCTTCCTGCTGCAACATCTGTAAATTGAAAGTCTCTATACCTCAGCACAAAAGAATATGTTCAACTTTTGGATGCGTAAAACTTTTTCATCGAACGTGTCTCCCAAAAATTTTACATGTTGATTTCCATTCTTCGCAACGTAATTGGATTTGCCCTGACTGCCACAATCAAAAGCTGATTGAATCTTAAAATTACTCGGACAACCTTACCTTTCTGTCATCTTTACCGTTTTTTAACATTGATAAATTACCATCTCATGGTATACTGGAATTTGGATCTCCTCATTTAGAATTATGTAATTCTGAGGAACGTAAGATTAATATTAATTCTCATAAAAGTAATATTAAAGGTTCGGATGACTCAGTGAGCTCTATTGTGGGAATAGCTACACCAACTCTGATATCAAAAGGTATCAGAATTGCACATTTAAATATTAACAGTTTAAGAAACAAATTAGACGATCTTAAAATGATGCTTAGTGAGAATCATTTTGATGTGCTTTCTATTACCGAGACTAAATTGAATGTTTCAGATCTTGACTTCTCATTTTATATTAATAGTTACAAATTAGTAAGATCTGATTCTAAATTCAAAAGTTATGGTGGTAGAATGATTATTTATATATAGGATAAATTTTGTTTTGAAAGCATTGACTTTAATTGTCTCAATTCAAAATTTGATTTTCACAAAGAAATAAAGATTCCTATTATCAAAATTAAAGAAAGTCTTTAATAGTGGTAATTTGCTACCGACCTCCGTATACAGCTCAATTGAACAAATTCACTGATTCGTTTGCTAGATTTGCAATTTATCTTAAACAAATTTATAATACTGAAGAATTAATTTTTGTAGGTGATTTCAACTTTGACATGATAGACAAATCCAAAGATTCTTTAAATGTTCAACATGTTATGAAAGAGATAGGGTTAAGACAAGTTATTTCCGAGCCTACTAGAGTAACAGCTACGTCTTCGAAGATCATTGATTACTTGTACTCCCCTGATACAAATAGATATAGAGAATTTGGTACTGTGAATTGTACTTTCTCCGATCATAAATTCATATGTTCTCAGGAATGATAATCCTCACGTGAGGTCGCAAGGGATCAAAATCAAAATTAGAGTTTGGAAAAAAGTAGATTTGATGTAGGTATCGAAGGATCTTGATGCGATAGATTGGTCAAATATTGTCTAGATAACACTTGTCTAGATAATATTAATTCTAAAATATTAGAAGTTAATATTTATACTCCAATAAGAAGGTTCATTGTGAAAAGTAAACAAAGGCCTTGAATCACTGATGAGATCTTAGCACTCCGTAAAATCAGAAAACAAACTATAAAACTTTTTTAAAGTCAAAGACTCCTGAGTCACTAAAATTTTTTTAAATAAGTAAAAATAAGGTAACTAATGATATTTAAAAAAAACTTATTTTCGATCAAATTTTGAAGCTAAACGAAATAACACAAAAGGTTTATGGAACACTGTAAATCAGTGAAATAATTATCGCACTAAACCTATCACTAGTTTTCTTTCAATGATCAATGATGAGGGAGAAGTGCTATAAAATTTTGATGATATTGTTGATGCTTTCGTTAAAATATTCACTTTCAGTAATAATATAAGTGAGGAGCCATTTTCAGAATCTAATAAAATTCATAATATAAGTAAAGATATTTTTGATAAAATGATTTATGATGCTATCTCATTGACTAAGCCTAAAACAGCATTTTGTTAATATTAGTAAAAAGATTTCTGTTTCTTGTGCAAAAATAGATTAAAACGTTCTTTTAATAAACAAATTTTAGTTATTCTATTGAACGATTTGTCTTCTCAAATATTGACTTTTGTATTGCTGTATATTGATTTTTGTATTGCTCAGTCTGTCAGTAAACTAAAAATTATTCAAAATAAAATTAATAGACTTCTAATTGCTTTCTTTTCCCCAACTCTTTCAAAATCTAGGAAGAAGATATTTGGTTCGCGCATCATTTTTAAATCATCTCTTAATTGTGAAAACATTCTGTATATAAATGAGTCGGTATTCTTTGATATTTATGAAATTTCAATTAGCACTGTCAGAAAGATCTTAATTTTACACTCTTATCCAAACCTATAAATTACTAAATTTTCAAGACTGCATTGAAAATCTATCAGATCATTTAATTCCTAAGGTTTCTACTGAATCTACTATATCGGAAAGATCTCTTAAATCTCTGGTACACAAATCAGAAACTTTAAGATATCATTTGTATATAGAACAATTCAAATATGGAACACTTTTTAACTCATAATAGAGTTAAACCATTATCCTTTAGCCTATTTAAAGATAAAGCGGCAAAATATGTAATGATTGATAGAATGAACCAATATCACTATAATTGACTGATTGACTTTGGAATTCTGAGATTTTGGATTCGTCAAATTGGATTTAAAACCGAAATGTAATGTAGTTAGTTTATTGGTTTAATTGCAATATTCACTTCTTTTATTACCGTGTATGTAAAATCTAAGTACTTTGTATTTTACTAGTAAGTTGATAATTAATATTTGTGTCAACTATAAAGTCATTAGTATCACTATAAACATAAACTATTCCTAATAATCAACTCTTTTAGATTTAGTCCCGTATGGAAGTGATTAAGTATATTAACATTTTTGTGCCTAAAATGATTTTTTACACTTAAATAAATTACATACAATTCAATTCAATTTAATGGTGATGTTTCGCTCAGNATTTTTGTGCCTAAAATGATTTTTTACACTTAAATAAATTACATACAATTCAATTCAATTTAATGGTGATGTTTTGCTGTTTAAAACAACTGAAACAAGTTTTTTGTTACTATTTTTGATACCTTGGATATTTCCTGGCAAACCGAAGGAGTGAGAATTCAAAAAATCATTGGAAAACTTTCACACCCCATTTGGTCAAAGGTAAAACTTTTCAGTTTGTCGATTGATTCACAACTAGGTGCTTTTTGGAAACGATTTGCAGAACTTCAGGAGTATTTTTTCTTTTAACAAAGCAAATATGGATGAAGCGAAATAGTTTAACTAAATTGTAAGATGTTTTATTGCTAGTTTTGTAAAATGTCATTTCAACCTAAAAAATAGTCCATATAGAACTATCCGACAGCGCTATGGATACGGACAGACAGAAATTGAGCTGCGCCACCAACCCTCAGTCAATCCAAACAAAGACCCATAAAATAGTCCCAATAACCCAAAATACAGACTTGATGAACGGATGCATCATGGACACGACCGATAACAACTAGGCATGTTAACGGATTGTTTCGTTTCATTTCCAACAGGGACGCGGAATGAAACGACTAACTGAGTTCTAAATCCGAAACGAAACAATTACTTTTTCTATCAATCCGAAACGATGCAGAAACGATAAGGTATTTAATAAATTTCAAATGAACAAATTTTTCATTCTATGTGTAATGCATGTACGATTGAAAATATGAAAATCCTATAACAGTTTAGTTCTGCCGATTCCTGACCACTTTGTCCCAGAAAATTTGGTAGAAACCAGTAGCAAATAAGGACCATGGGGAGAAATATGTACAAAAGTAATATCTTTTCCGTCCATACTAAGCACGAGAAAGCTACTAATTCAGAAAACCTGAACACAAAGAAAGAACAGAAAGAACAAAGCAATCACTGCAAGATATATCATGTGTGAAAAAAATGCCGTTGCTATTTATGGACAATAGAGCCACTAGCACAGGGATTAGAACAGAATGTGATTAACTTACAAAGTACAAAAGTAATTCGACTAACAAGTTGGTCCCATGTGTCATTGGTTAGTACTGTTTAAACATACAGTGAATTTTTTTCAAACCTCCCATAAACAAAAACTCAACGCCATGGCAATTTCGTTAAATTACTTTCCAACAGTGATGATCGGTCATAACTTATCCTCTACATTCTGCTTTCACCTCACCAATTTCACCAATTTTTTGCTTATCTTTTTGTTGTTTTCATGGAAATTGCATTTTGGGAATGGGAAGTTTTGAAATAATTCAATAGCTTCCGTAGATTTTTTTTGTCAATTCACATAACTATTGCCGAATTTTACTGTAGTTCCTCAGGTTTGTTTATTTTAGAAAATAACAAATTTCAAGAATGAGAGGTTTGGAAAAAATTCACTGTATAAGTAACACCATTACTTCCAAATCCCGAACATACACTTGCGAGTTGATTAAATCCTGTTTGTGATATTCCTGAGAATAAGTTTTGCGATATGTTTTTAACAAATTCTGATCATTTGCCATCATAGAAAATTTTACACAATTTTCGAAAAAATGTGCGAAAGTCAATCCAAACCAAGACCCACCAAATAATCCCAATAACCCAAAATACCTGACGGACAGATGTATCTTGCACATGACTCTTTACACACAAGACAAGATACTAAACAATAAATGGATTGACTGCTTACCCACAAACAAAAACACAAACTTTATTTTAAAACTAAACATACTCTCAGACAACTGAGAGAAGAAACTACGTCTTGTTCTTCCTCTTGCAGTTCTTTTCCTTTATTGCACGCATGGGGATGTTCTTCCAACAAAAACTACATAAATCATGAGTCTGTGAACTTATCACAGAGTCACACAAAATGAATAAAAATTATCTTCTCTGTGAATACTAAGCTCACAGACAACTAACAAATAATTAAATTAACAAAGGCTGCGACCACTAAGCTCGCAGCAAAAATAATAATAATTTTTAATGTTATTGTCGCCGCTGCTGCTCCATCTAAATATGACTCCGGAGTCAGAGTCATAACACTGATTCGGATTCAGTCGACCCTCATAAATCAACGAGTCAAAGTCATGGCTCCAAACGTTACTCCAAAAAATTTAGAGAGTCAGTTATGACTCAGCTGTTAGTCATGGAGAGCAATTAAATAAATTAGATATAACTCGAGGGTTTAACTAGAATCAATGCGGTAAATTCCCAATACCCATCGATGGCAAGATATAATTCATAAGTTTGGTATCCGTAAGTTAATGACCCAATTTTTGGCCTCTTGCACCAATCGATGATAAGCTATTTCGAAATAAGTGTAAAAGTAGTCTTTTCAAAAAACTCAAATTTATCAAGAATTCCTCCGCTTACTTATTTAGAGATAAATACTTATCTCGTGCCTGGAGTAGGGATAACTTTTTTTCTTGGGATGAAATGAAAGTTATCCTGAGACTAATGTTATCTCTTGTTGATGCAATAGGCTGTTAAACAATGCCAATTTTAATATTTATTTTGTAAGAGCGTAATTGATGTGTGATTCGATGACGTCGTTAGTCACGTGATACTTTTCCGTGGATATGCCTCCTTAAACGTGGAGTGTCTCAAAGAACCCTTTCGGATAAGGCCTGTTTTTGGGCCCAATTACTTGCCAAACTATGGAGTTTCGCTGGGCCCAGTAATTGTGCAATTATGCAACCGGAAAAGGTGAAAACTGTATAGATACAAATTCTTTTCACATGAAAATGTACATATCAAACATTTTCAATACTTTGAATTATTTACAGTACCGCGGACAAATTGTTTAGTATACTGTTATATAAATTCAATTGTCGCCTTAGCATTCATTTTTCAAAAAATAGCTTATACACCAGCCCGGGGTACAAAGAAAGGGTTGAAGGATGTTGATTTGGCGTATGTTAGCTAGGGATCGCATTTTTTAACCCGCTCAATTCGCTAACCTTGGCAACTTAGGAAAAAGTAGAGCTACTGCTTTCCCTCTTTGTTCGGGACATACTTTACACCAAAACGAAAACAATTGGACTTAGAAATAATTGAACGTCGAAACTNCGGGGTACAAAGAAAGGGTTGAAGGATGTTGATTTGGCGTATGTTAGCTAGGGATCGCATTTTTTAACCCGCTAATTCGCTAACCTTTGCAACTTAGGAAAAAGTAGAGCTACTGCCTTCCCTCTTTGTTCGGGACATACTTTACACTAAAACGAAAACAATTGGACTTAGAAATAATTGAACGTCGAAACTATCATAAACTTGTTTTTGAATTTTGCCACTNAAACAATTGGACTTAGAAATAATTGAACGTCGAAACTATCATAAACTTGTTTTTGAATTTTGCCACTTTGACTATTATTTTCGAGTTGCACTCAAAAACGGCATAAGCCGACTAATGTTGCGAGCGCAATAATGTCTCGAATGTTGAGTTGATTCTAAGTATTCAATCCATTTGTCTTGTTGCCAGAGCAACAGTCATAATGTTCTTTGTTATCAATTAATTTGAAAATAATTTAACAAAAATTGGAACGAAATAGGACAAAAACGTTTCTTGCTATTTTATAGTGGNAAAATTGGAACGAAATAGGACAAAAACGTTTCTTGCTATTTTATAGTGGATGTATAACAAATGTAGGAAAATGACTCTTTAAACATACACCAATTTGTATTAACTCCAAGATAATACCGTAAATATATGATAATTCATTTCTGGTAAAATGTAAAATGTTTTGGAATTATTTGTTCATAAATAAATCAATTATAATATAAATAAATCAATAAATAAATCGATTATTGATCATTATTGTATCTATACTCCCTATCAGTTCTAATTTCTTTATAGATAGAATATTTCTTCCAGCTGTTTTGCTTTGGGGAGTGTACCCAGAATGGAAGAGGCGTTTCCTCGTTGTAAAGCCAGACTTATATGTTAGATTAGAAATGAGGTTGCTCGTGGTTCGCCGGTGGTGTTTGTAATAGGCTGCCGATTTTCTTGATGAGTTTTAGTCCTTTGGGTTCCCACACTCCGCTTGACTCGATTGCGACAGGAACGAACTCAAATTTGTGGACAGAAAGGAAACTGTATTTTTTAATCTTCCTGGATTCAGCCATGATAGCAGCGGCTCCTGGGTTGTTTTTGGTGGATGAGAGATATGAGTTAGCGTAAGTGTCTGCACAGGTGAAGTCCCAAACCAAAGATTTTCCTCTTGACCATGGAACGAGTGTCATACCGTCTGGGTGTTTACCGTCCTGTCTTGAAAGACCTGGTGGCTCTCTGATACTTGGGATGCCAGCTGAACGTAAGGACCTAAGAATGATTTCATTGATTCCATCATGTCTTGAGAATCTTCCTAAGGCCTTCTTGCATGAGAGTCCATGGTGTCCAGTCTCACCTACTTCTAAACCACAGAGACAAAAGTGAGAAGAACAAATTAAAGTACCTAGACGTAAAGCGCAAGAAACTCTAAAGGCTTCGTCAGTGAGAAGGGTTCCAAGTTGTGGGGAAGGTAGTGTTTTCAACCAAGCTCCTGCCTCTTGATTTGTAGATGATTTGATTCTTGCTTGATTTTCATCTGTGGTGCATTTAGATAAGATAGATTGAAAGGTTTTATTTGTCTGAGGGTCTTCCCAAGCCTCCTGGTGTTTCCGTAACGGATAGTCAGGTAAGTTCACGTTGTTTCTTAAGTTCCAGAGAACTTCTGATTTTTTCACTGCGGGGTCAATTTGGATGTTATTAGGAAGTAAGGCGGAAACTAGGGTTTCAACGCTATTGTATGACGCCAGGAAACACGGAATCGCCATATCATATGCGTGCTTAATCCCAAAGCCTCCTTGTCTTACGGGGAGTGAAGATTGTTCCCATGCAGAATCCGTTAGATTGGAGTTGAGGATGTTTTCGAGTATTGACTTTAGAGTATCATCGTATGAGTTCAAGCTTTCTTCTTCTTTCCATGTTGGAGAACTACGGAGAAAGAAGATGAGTCGAGGGATAGCTATTGACTTTTGCAGGAGAAAATAGGCCGAATGTCTTGAGATGTTCAAAAGCCGTCCTCCAAAAGTTTTAAGGGTGTTAGTTTTTTGTAGAAAAGAATCGTGGATAGCTTCGTTTGAAATTGGTGATCCAAGTAGTGTTGCTTTGTNGGTGTTAGTTTTTTGTAGAAAAGAATCGTGGATAGCTTCGTTTGAAATTGGTGATCCAAGTAGTGTTGCTTTGTTTTTATTGATTATTTGAATTCCCGGAACGATTATATTAAGGTTGTACATAATTTCATTGATTTCGGCAGCTTCGAGAGTCCCTAGGATAGCTACTTCACATTTGGAATAATTTGGAGAAAGACCAAATTCCCCAGCTTGGTGGAAGATTTTCTCCAAGTCTTTGAAGACTTTTGATGGAGTATCTGCGATGGTGCAATCGTCAAGATACCATACGTTAAATTCAGATGATATTTGTTCGACAATTGGTTGAACGACAAGGCAAAACAAGGCTGGTCCTAGTGGATCTCCTTGTTGAACACCTCGGTCGGAAAGTAATGAAGTATCATTGTAAAAAATTTTGCTCGGAAGTCAATAGCATTGGTGTACAAAGTTATATATTTCTGGTAGCCTGATCTTCACCTTTTCTAGGAGTACATCTCTTCTGATTTCGTTGAAAGCGTTTTTGAAGTCTATTTTGATGAATGTTTTAGTTCTTTCATGATCGTTTGAAAAATATGTTCGGGCAGCGTGCGCTCCTGCTTCTGCTCCTCCTCGAACGCCTTCTCCATGATTTTAGCTGCTAGTCTTCGCCATGTGTTTCCTATGACGATGGGCCGAATCCCTCCTGTTTTCTTCGAGAGGGCTGTTAAAGTTCCTCCAAAAAGGATTTGGCGAATATTGTCAGGAACTTTCCCGGTGATCATCAAGTTGATGAGTTTTTTGATTGATTCAAGGAAATCTGTTAGATCTGGAGCTGGGTGAGAAATGAGATCATCTTTGGAAAATATATCGTGATATTGTAATAATTATTGTTCCAACTGTAAACGATAATTAGTCACTTTAATGTGATCTAACTGTGAAGACGTGTTTCTTCATCAAAAGTTAACAATTGTGAAGGAATTAGCGAAAATATCTTCAATTTTTCACTTGTGGTAGAATTTTGATCATAGATTGTGATATTAGGGTCCAATAAAACTCATGAAGACTGCCTCTCTAACGCACGTCTGTTGTTTGAATTTGGTACTATTAACAGGAAGATAGTCTGTAATAGACGAAGATAGAAAAAATGTAAGTGACTTTGTAGTTCGTTAATCTTCTGTAACACTTTGTTTATGTGGGACGATGAGTGTTGAGTTGACATACTGTCCGTTTTATATACAAAACCAAAGGAGAGTTTAAAAAATCGACGGATCGACTTTAGTACTTACACTGCGATTTTGAAATAAATTATTATGAGATAAAGTAATCTCATCACAATTTGATTTAGGAATTCAGTCACTGAGAGCTACTGGAGGTTCCATTTAAATTTTAAACTAATAAAAAATTAGTTTCCATTCCGTTAAATTTAAAGAACTTGAACTTAATATACGGTCAGAAGAAGTACCGTGTATACTCTCTGAAAGGTTTAATGTACTTCTAGACCGAAGGCTTCTTTCGGAAAAATTTAATCCCGTTGGAAGGTTTACCATTCTCCATGGATAGTTTTGTGGACTGAGCATACCATTCCGGAAGCAATAATTATTACCATTCTCGGAGGACTTGAGCTTACTATCCCGTAAGAAATTATTACCATCTTCGGATGACCTGAGTTTAACATTGAAATTATTGAAGAGTATAGATGATAATTGTTGACTTGCATCCGGATTCATACCTCACATTTTCCTACACATCTGTTGAAGTTCGTACGTGCTAGCATAAATGGAGTATAGATTAATAGAAGGATTGTCTCATTCTTCAAATATTGGCCAAATTTTAACTTTAGAAAATTGTAATGAACTACATTGACAATTCTTTTGAATAGCATTATGCCCACTACTATAATTAGTAATATGAGCCTTCACATTTCGAGAACCACGACAAGTTTCTGTTAGAATATTTGATGAAGTTTTAACCTTAAATTTTAACACTGGAGGAACTTCGTTGGTATCCTGATTGTCCTCTATAGGATCCGTACAGAGAACAATAAGTGTACCGAAAATATCATAGAGCACAGGAAAATTAGGATGAAACATAATACGATGAATTTCAGAAGAGGCTACCGATGGTTCCAATTGCGGAAGGTGGAATAAAATTGAATCGTATGCTATACATACCTTAGGAGTTTCTGACTGATCAGTGTAGTCAGTGTAATGGAAATAACTGTGTTCCAATCTCAATAATATTATGCTTGTAGTTAATAAGTGTTGCCATATATTGCAAAAAATCTGCCTCTCACAAGGCTGGTCATTTTAAATCATATAAGCGGAAAAGTTGTAGTATATTGACCAACCTGGATAACTGAGTCTGAAATACATATGATTTGTAATAAACCAATAGGTAATTCCGACTAATTGAATTTGATTTTTCAACGGGTGAAGCCCTGAAGCATAATCGTTATGAATAAGGGAACGAGAGGCACCCGTATCCAAGAGTACAAATAATGAAAAACCGTTAACAATAATTGGAATACGAATTAAGCCGCATCTCGTTTCAAAATAAAATACCAAAACCTCGGAATCACTAGGCGTAAAAAAAATCGGAATAAGTATAATTAATCGTACAATTGGAGTCTAATGCTGAAGGTAGCCATTCTGGGGATGACTGAAACAAATTGTGGAAATGGTGTTCGATTGAAAGATGGGCGGGGTGAGTATGAAGTGTTTAGATTTAGTGGAGCACGGTTCCGAAAATTTTGTGCTTGTCGGTTCATCGACCTATTAGGACGATTCAT
This sequence comes from Holacanthella duospinosa, assembly GCA_002738285.1. NCBI lineage: Eukaryota > Metazoa > Arthropoda > Collembola > Poduromorpha > Neanuridae > Holacanthella > Holacanthella duospinosa. The sequence goes on from NIPM01000307.1 coordinate 211,944, forward strand.
AAAAAGACTTTGTCCACTCTAGGAAAATACTGTGAATGAGTCGGTTGATTGTAAACTCGTGGTCTCCTCCTTGAAAGTTTATAGCAGTATAGGCATTTAACCCTGCACACCCCAACACTCGAAAGGAGGTCCCCTACCCCAAAGCAGGATATGATGCTAGACTGATAGTTTTGCAGTACGGAAGCAGTCCAGGTTTCTGGACTGGTCCGACTTTTTCTGCTCCAGCGCATGCANTACTGTGAATGAGTCGGTTGATTGTAAACTCGTGGTCTCCTCCTTGAAAGTTTATAGCAGTATAGGCATTTAAGATGCACAACACATGGCTAAAGCATGCTTTGAATTACCATAAAAATTACATTAAATCGACTTTGTACAAGNTTAAGATGCACAACACATGGCTAAAGCATGCTTTGAATTACCATAAAAATTACATTAAATCGACTTTGTACAAGTATTACGGAAGTGACCATATAGGCCACACCGATAACACTGTATAGAAAACGTGACGTTGCAGGATTAACAGAGGAGAATTCAAATGAAGAACTGGTTTGTGTCGGGTTGTATAACTTTTGTGGATTAGAATTAGCTTGTAAAATGCCTTGGAGGACACATTCGTGGCTGCTTCTGCTATAGCGTTAATAGCTGCTTCTCTAGCTATTTCTACTGATTTGATCGCCAGAATTGCTTCTGAATCAGATTTGTAAATAATTGAGTCGACGTATTCAGCATTGCAATAATTATCACAAAACTGATCAAGGGTCGTTGGATTATTTTGAAGACACTGAGCTAAATGTTTAACGGGCACAACACGTGAAAGGAAACGTATCTTATCAGGTTCATCTATACGTGGATTGTAGGAGTTAAGAAGTTTTGTAAAACNAACACGTGAAAGGAAACGTATCTTATCAGGTTCATCTATACGTGGATTGTAGGAGTTAAGAAGTTTTGTAAAAACCTGTACAAAAGCATCCATTGTTTCAGATTGATGCTTTTTACGACTAAAAATACGTTCCTTTGTTACGTTCCGCATTTGTAGATATAATGTGTTGAATAAGATGAACAAAAGACAAATCACGTAAAAAACGAAAATTATTTGTTATNAACACGTGAAAGGAAACGTATCTTATCAGGTTCATCTATACGTGGATTGTAGGAGTTAAGAAGTTTTGTAAAACCCTGTACAAAAGCATCCATTGTTTCAGATTGACGCTTTTTACGACTAAAAATACGTTCCTTAGCCTCATCGCGATAAGAACGACGAATTTTTTTGGACGATAATGCTGTGAATGCTTAGAATATATTAGTCGAATCGACTTGGTTAGCCACAATATTTCAGTTTCCACTGTTAACTTTAACAATTCGATCTGAACTGTAGCAGGTGCTGATGTCTTAAGACATGGTATTAGAACCTTGTACATAAATGTAGTGCAGAGTATACACTTTGTGGGAATTAGAGCATAAGACTCAATCCCCACTACTGTACTCATAAATGAGACAGTAGACTCCTTACCTGGCAATGAATGACCAGGAAGGAAAGTTTCGGAGTCGTATTGAGATTGAGAACAGGATTCCACAGATCGGCTCTGTAGCACAAATGCTAGTGCGTTGGGTCCTGAATACTCAAGACGTGGGATCATACCCCACCAGAGACCAAATTTTTGTGGCAATTCCTGTCTGAATCTCAAAGTGGCAGGTCAGTCTCGCCACAACGTTAGAACGAAAAAACTTAACCATTGCATTTGTAGATATAATGTGTTGAATAAGATGAACAAAAGACAAATCACGTAAAAAACGAAAATTATTTGTTATGTACCTAGAAGAAGAAAACTTGAAATTGTGTACTGAAATTAGTAATAGGTGTTCGCGGTTTGCATACCGTGATCAATTTTTACTAAATTTAGTCCGCGGTATTTTTACCGTGGCATAAATTATCACTTGTCGAAAATTGTCCGTGGTATTTGTAGCGTGGCATAGAGAAACACTTACGTCGGGAATTTTTCGCGGTGTTCTTACCGTGATATGGATTAACACTTATGTTGTAAATTGTTCGCGGTATTTGAACCGTGGCAAAACTTAACACTTACGTGGAGGAACTACCCGCGGTATTCTCACCGTGGAATAAATGAATACTTGTTGGAAATTATCCGCGGTATTTTTACCGTGGCGAAAATTAACACTTACGTAGAGAACTGTCCGCAGTTTTCTTACCGTGAAAAAATTGCAACAGTGGTTGGAAATTATCTGCGGTACTTTTACCATGGCAAAAATTAATATTTGTTTGAAGAACTGTCTGCAGTTTTCTTACCGTGGGAAAAATGCCACAGTTATTTTAAAAATTATCCGCGGTATTATTATTGTAGCTAAAATTAATACTTGTTTGAAGAACTGTCCGCGGTTTTCTTACTGTGCGAAAAATTGCAACACTTGTTGAAATTTATCCGCGGTATTCTTACCATGACTAAAATCTACAGTTACGTGGATAACAGTCCATGGTTTTCTTACCATGGGAAAAATTGCAACACTAATGTTGAAAATTATCCGCGGTAGTCTTACCGTGGCTAAAATCAAAACTTATGTGGAGAACAGTCCGCGGTCTTACCGTAAAAAATACATCACTTATGTGAAAAGTTATCCGCAGTCTTTTTACCGTGGCGAAAATTAACAATTGTTTTGAAATTTGTCCGCGGTGTTCTTACCGTGGAATAAATTATTACTGTTATTGAAAATTGTACGCGGTAATTATACCGTGGCAGAACTTAATACTTGTTGGAAATTGTGCGCGGTTTTCACATCTAGACAGAAATTAATACTTACCTTACAAAGCTAACCGCGGTGTGTACACCGTGGCATAAATTAACACTTTGTTTGAAAACTAGCTTGGGTTTTCACACCGATACATTTTCTGCAACTTGGATGTCCGCGGTTTTTACACCGTGGATTTATTAAAAATATTTTTTCACACGAAATTGTACGCGGTTTTCACACCGAGGATAAACTTAAAAAAAAATTACACATAAAAATGTCCGCAGGTTTTACCGAGACAAAAGTTACACTTAGATGTCCGCGGTTTTCACACGGACGGAAAAATTAAAATAAAAATTACACGAAAATGTCCACGGTTTTTACACCGTGTGAAAAGGATTCTGTATGGCCCGGTGGTTAGATGTGAGGAGACTCGCACTCTAACAGTATCCGAGTGAGGCTTTAATCCCCAGAGACAATGACAAGTATGAGTAAAAACTCTCCTGTAAGATAAAGAGACCCATGAAATACTCCAGTGTAGAAATACATCGGCTACTCTACTTTTTGTCTCACATAAGATGGCGAGCAGAATCCCGGTTCGAGTCTCCTCAACACCGAGACTTTTTCAAAGTCTTCCAGGGTTCTCACCCTGTTAGTTAGGTTATCTCTTTAGTTATTAATAATCTGGGCGTTTGAATTTCCGCCATTTGCCGAATCCGTAGAAAATTAAGTTTAGGTGTACTGGGTTATAGGATACAGTAAGATCTTGAGAATGAACACTTAGGACCAGTGTTATTGGGAAGGGGATTCTGTGAAAAGGATTCTGTATGGCCCGGTGGTTAGATGTGAGGAGACGCGTTCTCTAACATTAGCCAAGCGAGGTTTAAATCCCCAGAAACAATGACAAGTATGAGTAAATATTCTCCTGTGAGAAAGGAAACCCATGGTCCAGTGTAGAAATACACCGGCTACCCTACTTTTTGTCTCACAACCGAGACAGAATTTCCCCGTTCAGGTCACGGTTTGCACACCGAGACAAAATTTTCACTGGATTTCCGAGGTTTTAACACCGAAGATAAACTTAAAATAAAGTTTCACACTAAAATTTCTGCGATTTTCACCGAGGGTAAAATAATAATAAAAATTTTTTTTACAAAATGTCCACGATGTTTACACCGAGACAAAATCTTCGCTTATACTTGTCCGCGGTTTTTACAACAAAACAAAGTTAAAATATAGACCTTAAAGTGCCCTTTCTTTTTACACCAATACAAAACTAAAAATTTTTGGACACTGAACTTTTCGCGGTTTTCACTCCAAGACTAAATTACATAAATGTCCAACGCTTGCACACCGGGACAAAATTCGAAGTTTTTGCACTAAAAATAGACGTTTCATAAAAAATAACACCATGGGGATGACAGGGAAAATAAGAAAATAGATTAATCTGATTCTAAAATTTTTGGCACGCACAAGCGTTACGCACTTGTGAAATTACCTTTGATTAGTAAAGTTAAACAACTGAAGAATACTTTAAACAAAATGGGCGATATAACGAGAATGTTCGAGACTAGGGAGAACTGGTGGCGTAATATTGGAATCACTGGCACTTTTTAAGGTTACTACTTATATTAATTAATTGTGAAAAAAAAATTTATTTGGATTTGTAAGGCCAGAGACAATATGATATTGGCTTTGAAATCCACCTACTTACTCACAGGAGTGAATATTCTACAAGGTCAAGCTAGGTCATGGTATGACCCTTTGCTTGAAAATAATATCATTCAAGGTTGCTATGAGGAATTAATCTAAATTGACTGACAAGGTTAGCCAGTAACTCAATTTTTTTTCAAAATTAATTTTTTTCAAAATTAACAGTCAACAAAGTTAATCAATAATATCAAAGTAAAGGAATGAAAAAAAATTTTGTTTCTAAATTCATAATTATTTTGGAAATGGTCTTCTGTATCGTGGAATCGTGTGGAAATAATTTTAAAAAGTGCAAATAAGAAGATAAATTAGTCAGTTTTTTTCGTTTCCCTAAATGTATCATTAACAAAGAAGATTGGAAAGTCAAATGTGGAACGTCTAACCTTGTATTCAATACGAATCATCGAGTTTGCTCGGATTATTTCTTACCGGATGACTTCAAAAATAACAATCATGGTAAGGTAAAACTCAAATCTGGCACGGTTTCAAGTCAAATCGAGTTACTTAATTCGTATAACAAACTGATGGAGACCTCTCATGTAAATCTGTTTCTTACAGATCAACCATATTATCCATAATGTACGCTGTCACTAAATTTGCCTATGGGATTGGAATGTGAATTAGTGAAAATTGGTTCAGAACTGCTACGAATTCGGTAAAGCTTGACCAATTGTAGTCGAAATATTTAGGTTGTCACTGAATGTTATTGATTTGTGGTTTAGGTTTCAACCAGCCAGAGAAATTCGTCCCATTTATGTTACAAATCGTCTAAAATTATCTCGGATTTCCTACACGTAATAAATATAAATTTAGTGAAAATAAAAGGGTTTTGAATACTTTTATATTTGAATTTAGAAACTCTATGGCTCATTCTTCGGCTCAAAAAAGAATCTAATTCCTGAAACAATAAAATCAAGCTCAAAAATTGAAAATGAAGAACAGAATAAGATTTCTCAACCAATGGTCATATGAATTACAGTGACAAATCCGAAATTTGAAAATTAGGCAAAGGAATTACAAGAAACAATAACCAAGAGTATCATCACCATCTTCCATCAAAATTGAATTGCAAAACTTACTGAAAGGAAGATTCACAAAAGCACAAATTAAAATTCTGTATAATGGAAATGTATAAACATGGTGGTCGGAAGATGTTACCAGGGCTCTGTGTTTACGATCGAAGTCAGTAGCCGCTTACAATTTTGTTCGAAATTGTTGGGAAACTCCCATTACCATCAATCTCTACACTAAAAAAATGGGTGGCAGAAGTAAAATTTTAAAAGTAAAATCTCGGAATTATCCATAGCGTCATGAGCTTATTGAAAACAAATTTTGAAGGGGTTTGGGAAATTGATAGGAATGGTGATGGTGATTGATAGGTTTATATAACTACAGTGCGTTCTAATAAAAAGGCGAAATTTTTGAAAAATTGTTTTGCGAAAATCAAAAATTTGAGTATATGTCAAAATTTTACATACATTATGAACTGCTCAAGTTCCTGAAAATCGTTTCTACCAAAGTTTTGTTAACTCTTCTTAACTTAAAATGTGTCACGAGAATCTAATTTGTGGGATTTTTAAAAACGCTAGTGCCGAATTTTCCCCTTCTTATTCGAACACACTGTATAAAGTAATCTGTTTATCTTTTTAGTCACTGAAATCTGTTTTGATGAAATGACCCTGGATGGGGTCTGTTGCCTATGACCATTCTTTTGACAAGATTTTTGGCCGGCATAACAGCATGATTGTTCTGTTCGCTCGAGGAATTTTTGGAAAATGGAAGCAACCAATCTTTCATCAATACGACTTCAAGCTCATAAAGTCGACAGTAGATAAAATTGTTACTGCCTGTCACAACGCTGGACTAATTGTAATAACAGCACAATTAACCAAAGAATTTGGAATAAGCTGAAAGTATCCTTCACCAAAACAACTTTCACAAACTGTGTGAACGAAAAGAAGATTTACTGTTTCTCAGATCCACCCCATTTTATCAAGCTATTAAAAAACAACATGCTTGATCACGGACTTCTATCAGATGGGACTGAAATTAAGAAGTCCGATTTCCAGGCCCTACTGACAATTGACAATAGCGATTTCAGANCCATTTTATCAAGCTATTAAAAAACAACATGCTTGATCACGGACTTCTTCTATCAGATGGGACTGAAATTAAGAAGTCCGATTTCCAGGCCCTACTGACAATTGACAATAGCGATTTCAGAATTTGCCATAAAAAGACGCAAAGGTAAACTATAACTCTTGAGAAATTATAAACACTTCTATTCATCATAGATCATTTTGGTAGAAATGAGAAAGTAACATGTGCGTTTTGTATATTTGGTTTAAATTTTTTTTATAAATTTTTAATCGGTTTGTTAACTGTTTTAGTTTACTTAAAAAATCTTTTTACTTTGGGTTTTAATTATGTTTTTCTGCCTAAAGACATCTGGAAGTGAAAGGAGCAAGAAAGGCAACAAATGGGGATGGCATTTCAAAACTCATTTCCCTGAGAAGATTGAGATTACAAAATGTATTAGACTGACAAACATTGCCTGCGATGTTTTAAATTCAAGAATTCCTAATGACAAGAATGCTTTCAAATGTTCATACGGAACTCATCTGGACGCACAAACTGAAATCCTAGACAACTTCTATAACACAATTTTAGGCATGCGGACCATAACTGGAAGAAACAGAAGACTATTCCCGTTCCAGAAAGGAATTCTTGTCTATCAATTCTTTGAAAAACCTGCTTTCTGGATACAAATATTCTCATTTCAACGTCACTTACTTTAATGTCAACAGAATCAATCAAGACATAGCAGAAAATGCTTTTGGCGTCATGCGATTCATGAGATTATTTAAGCAGAATCCTAACCCTGTTGATGCAAAATATCGACTTCGGATGCTGTGCTTAACATGGCACCTACTTCGTTCGGCAAAAACTTCAAATGTATTGAATGAGGATGTCTGTGACGAGAATGTGTTCTTCGGAATAATTACTCCATTGATGACCAATTACCAGGTTCCATTGATGAATATTTTGGAAGAAATCGAGGAATTACTAACATTTCAATTTGAAGATGAAGAATTAACACCTGATGACTGGGCTAAATTTAATAGCTCGATGTCTAGCCAGGAAAAATGTAAATTTAGTTGTCAAGAATATGTAATTGGATTCATTCCAAGCAAATTGAAAAAAATTTTCTAGAAATAGAGCTTCAATGTGACGAAGCATGCCGAAATCCTCAAAGCTGGAGCCAGGGTATCTGACGCGGAGCTCTGACAGTACCATCTTATGGTTTTCTGAACAAAGCAAGAATCTGGGAAAAATATTTCCAAGTATATCATGGACATCGTATCTCAAAATGGACTCATGCTATCGAGTCATCGAGTCGCTGGCAAAGCGTATTCAAATTGATTTTCAAAAAGTCGATTTTCTAATAATCAATTATTGCGTGAAGATTCGGACATTTATCAGAATAAAGCATCTGAACAAAAAAATAGATGCTGATAAACTTTGCAAGTGAAATATTGTAAAAAAATTGCAATATAGCTCGTTTTCACAGGCAGAGGAACCTATGGACATTAGTGAACTCATCTAGATACAGTGGGCAGTTTTCGGTTTTTTATTGTTACTTAGGAATTATTACTAAAAACTCAGAAATTGGGAGAGAAAAAATATTAAAAAAATTTTTTTTAGTGATACCAAAAATGCTAATCTTATTTTTTTAAGATTACCTTGACAACTCTTGTAACAGAAATCTCGGTTGCCTGCAGGCAACCAGAGAACAAAAAATTAATCTTGAAAAAAAATTGAGTTACTGGCTAACCTTATCATAGTCAACTTATATTAATTCCTTAAAGCAATCTTGGCATCATTGATATAATCAATGAATACTACAAAATCAGTAATATTTTATGACAAGTGGATGGGAGTAGGCTGAACGGGCGGAATGTGGACTCGGTAGCTGAATTAATAAAAATTTTACTCACAAATTAAATTTAAGTAGAGTTCTATTGTCACGGAACGAGTTTTTGGATAATCCGTTAAACTTTATTAATTAATGTAAATATTTTTCCGATATTTTTGTCGAATTAGATAAAAATATCCCAAGACTTAGCATTAAATATAATATACAAAATTTTGGATTAATCGTTATTCTTAAAAAATTACCTGAAGATGTGTGACTTAAAATTTGAAAAAAAGTGGAGAAAGTATTTGTATTTAAATAATAAAGTTTTTGTTACTTACCGTTTTCTTTCGTCCGATAGAATATTAATTCCTATTGTTGAACTTCACTTGGCAGATGGACCGTCTGCTACCAGTTGTTATTGTTATTGTTGTTATTGTTTTTGTTAGTGTAATTATGTCTTACTGTCGCACTGTTATGCATTACTGCAAAGTTGAGAGGCAACAGTGAAAAGGTACTGACCTCTCTCCCCAGAGGTCTCTATAGTGTCAAATCACTGGATACTTTTCGAACTTTGGTAATATTTAATAATTGGCTTTTATCACTTGTGATTACTAATATTAAAGAATGAGGAAAAGACAAAAGGATTGGATACGAAGTTTAAGAGGAGAAAAGGAAAAGACTTAAGAATATTTTCTTAGCCTAAAATAGTAGTCTGTGGTAGACGGATTACTGTATTTTGGCTTCTGGCCACGAGAGTCTGGAAAACTCTCGTTCTTATAGGTTTTCCTCTCTTTCCTTATAACTGGGTCAGGTCGATGTTGTCCTCGCTTCGGATTCACGGAACGAGTTTCCGCAATGCAAAAGACACTCCTGACCCCGTTACGCACGAGGAAAGGATATCGATCCTTGGTTCCTCATGTTTTGACAATTTTCTCGCTTTCCGAATTCCTCGGTACGGAGAACGAGTAAATATTCATAACTGGTGCGTTGATATTTTGAAGATGAGTTTGTTTGAAATGCTCGGGAAGATGAAGGGAGACATTCTGTTCGATTTTTAAGACGTCGTTCCAGATCTTTTTTAAAACGTGCAAATAAATGGGTCATAGTTTGATTATCCATGGAAAAAGGATTCCAAGCTTTGCGAAAAGTTTCATATTGGAATGGAAGGGCTGAGACTAATTTGGTGACAGCTGTGAATTCTTCTGTTGACTTGCATGTCATTGAGACTTCTAACAAAACTTTCGATTTCATTGTAGGCTTCAACAAGGGTTTGTCCAAATTTAAGGATAGAAATGCATTGAGGGTATGCTGCTTGTTAAGGGCGCTGTTAGGAATTTTATCCTAATGTGATTATTATTATTGATGCTTTAATAATTAATATTTATTTGCTGAGTTTTATATTGCTGAAGAGGTTTTATTAGAAAAGATGTTGTTTTTGTGTTGTTATGAAATCTGATCTCGAAGTGAGATCCCAATAGCCTGAAAGGCTCTACTATTTATACTATCTTGAATGATTCAAAACCTATTCAAAGCTATTGCCATCGACCTTAAACTACCCGATTATTTTAAAGCATGCAGCAATAACACCATACAGTTATTTTGAATCCCAAATTTCAAGCCTATTTCAACATTTTGTATTGATTGACTCTAAGAGATATATTCCGCTAGCTACCGGGCCAATTCACTAAACCCGTGTGAAATTTGCATTGAGCAATAACCAATTACCTTAAACCACCCGATTATTTTAAAGCATGCAGCAATAACACCAACAATTATTTTGAATTCAAATTTCTAGCCTATTTCAACATTTTGTAATGATTGACTCTAAGAGATATATTCCGCTTGCCACCGGGCCAATTCACTAAACCCGTGTGAAATTTGCGTTGAGCAATAACCAATTACCTTAAACCACCCGATTTTTTTAAAACATGCAGCAATAACATTATACAATTATTTTGAATCTAAATTTCTAGCCTATCTCAAGATTTTGTATTGATTGACTCTAAGAGATATATTCCGCTAGCCATCGAGTCAATTCACTAAACCCGTGTGAAATTTGCATTGCGCAATAACAAATTACCTAAAACCACCCGGTTATTTTGAAGCATGCAACAATAACACCATACAATTATTTTGAATTCAAATTTCTACAATATCTCAAGATTTTGTATTGATTGACTCTAAGAGATATATTCCGCTAGCCACCGGGCCAATTCACTAAACCCGTGTGAAATTTGCGTTGAGCAATAACCAATTACCTTAAACCACCCGATTTTTTTAAAGCATGCAGCAATAACACCATACAATTATTTTGAATCCAAATTTCTAGCCTATCTCAAGATTTTGTATTGATTGACTCTAAGAGATATATTCCGCTAGCCACCGGGCCAATCCACTAAAACCTTGTGGTATTTGCTTTCATGGATCACCAGTTATCTAAACCCACACATTTATGTGGAAAGAAGCAGCAATAACACCATACAATTATTTTCTATCCAAATTTCTAGCCTATCTCAAGATTTTGTATTGATCGACTATAAGAGATATATTCTGCAAGCCACCTAAATAATCCACTAAATCCGTGTGGGATTTGCATTGAGCGATTACCAGTTACCGAAAACCACACGATTATTTTGAAGGATGCAGCAATAACAACAGAATTTTTTTGAATCCAAATTTTTAGCCTATTTCAAGATTTTGTAATGATTGACTCTAAGAGATATATTCTGCTAGCCACCGGGCCAATTCACTAAACCCGTGTCAAATTTGCATCGAGCAATAACCAATTACCTTAACATGTTGTGCATGCTAATGTCGATGTCAGTATTTCTTTGATTGAGTTACGTCATCATAATAGCGCTGTTGTCAGAGTGGATTGATTACAGTTTTTCGAAAATTTCTGTTGAGGTCGTGCAGCTATTGATATGGGTGATGTTCATCCAGGGTGAGTACCAGTAGCGCCATTGCTTCGATATCCTTTGCTTTCCATGTTAGAAGATCCGTTACTGTTGTGGGGCGGTGATTGGTAGCGTTTATATATGCCTAACGTTTAAGATGCCTTAATAACACTGTTATTTCAAATGACCATCGGCCTATTTCACCACAAATCCGCAATGCGGAATTTGCATAAATTTGCAAAGTTGGAGTGAAAATATCTTTCACCAAGACGACTCAATTAGGAGTTAGGTGAAAATTTTTGAGTAATTTGTTTTGCAAATTGGGAGTAAAAATTTGAAATTTTGTTTCCCCAACTTTGACTCCACAATTAAATTTTGCAAATTCTCCGCATTCCTCAAAATTATTTGTGGGTAGTTTGGAGACTATGCAATTAAACCGCAAGTCAGATAAGTGTTTCATCGCTTTTATTTCAAATAAATTACCACTCAATTGTAGATTTATCAATTATAAAAAATTTATGAAAATATTTTAATATTTATTAGGGTAAAGAATGGAGATAATGATCTGATGAAGAAGGCGAAAATGTTCATAGAGGAGCAAAGATTTACAAGCCAAGAATCAACTTCGATGTATTTCACGATTTTGGTTTCAAGGAGAAATTTCGTATCCGCCATGAAAATTATTAATTTCTTTTGGAATCCATCGGTCAACACCTACTTCAGTCCAATTAAAAGTTGGCTCTCTCTCCATCCCAACTCTTGGTCGCGCTTAAATGGATGGGAAATGGCTGCCAGTACCATGGAATAGGTGACATGCATATCGTCTCGAAAGCTACAGTAAGTAAAGTTGTAAATCGAGCNTGGAATAGGTGACATGCATATCGTCTCGAAAGCTACAGTAAGTAAAGTTGTAAATCGAGCAGCCAGTGCGATTGTGGGTCATCTATTTCAAATTATCGTTCGCTTCCCACTCAACCCTGAAGCGATAGCGACGGAATTTCTTCAAATGTCTGGGTTTCCCTCAGTTGATGGGTGCGTGGATGGAATACTTATCAAAATGGATACGCTTTCCGTCAATGAAGAACAGTATGTGGACCGAAACGGAAACCACTCAATTAACGCCATAATGGTATGAGGGCTCGACCAAAAATTTTATTTCGTGACGGCTCGTTGGCCAGGGTAAACGCATGTTGCTGGGGATCTTTGTCGCTCTTCGTTGAACACACGATTTGATGAAAAATAGAGGCAGATTCCTAAAGCTGTTCTTTTAGGTAACCTTTTGGTTTTTTAATATAATCTTCCATTTTTTATCATTTGATTATTTAAAGAGATTCTGGCTACCCACTTAAAACTTGGCTCATGACACCAATAGCCAACTCTAACGATATTTTGCGTCTGCGCTAAAATAGAAGCCATAAATCGGCTCGAAGAGTTGTTGAATGTGCTTACGGCACACTGAAGGAGAGATTTTCCTGCTTCAATTACATGCGATTGAAACCACTTAAAGTAACCAAAATTATAATGGCCTGCGCTACTTTGCATAATTTATTTGGTGATTTTGAAAATCACCCTCCCCCCGAAGAGGATCTCAATGAAAACATATATGATGAAAATCAGATCGAAAACGCAGCAGTCGAAAATGCGAGAATTAGACAGGAAGGTATTCTAGGATATTTTAATTATTAAAGATTCTTTCACTAATATTAACTGAATGTAATAATATTCTAAACAGATGTAAATAGGATGAGCAACACGATTAGTTAGTTAAAACTATTTAATCATAATCAAAAGTGGAATTAAAACGCAAAAAACATGAAATTTTCATCTAATCTTTTTAAACTTATATAAGAGTAACATACAGTACGTAAATGTTTCTCTCGTCATAATAATAAAATACCTAATAGTTAATTTTGTTGCCTCGGTATAGTAATCGAAAAAATTAATTTCAATAGAACCTTCCGTAGTTGTACCTTTCCCGTACATATTAAAATATTGATAAANGTAATCGAAAAAATTAATTTCAATAGAACCTTCCGTAGTTGTACCTTTCCCGTACATATTAAAATATTGATAAAGGACAATTTACTAGTGATTTAGCTTATTATATTGCTAATTTAAATATTTTTTAAACAGAAATTAAGTTGTACAGGTTGATCAACACAACTCTATAGCCTCAAATTTATTTTGTTATCAATTTGGAATAATTTAGGCGGTATTATGATTAATTCAAATAGGTTTAAAAANAGCCTCAAATTTATTTTGTTATCAATTTGGAATAATTTAGGCGGTATTATGATTAATTCAAATAGGTTTAAAAATAAAATAGGATTTACAAGCCAACTATCAAACAAAGCCATATCAAATAACGATTTCTGATGAATTTAGTTAAAATAGTTAAGGAATAGGTCTCGAATAAAGTACGCAACACATTGTACAAAATATTAAAAAAAAATTTAAGCATAATTTTAACTCAAATTAATTGTACTGAGTGAACTTAATTATTATAAATCTCGGTGTTTTGGCCAAAAAGACAACAGGTGAAGACAGATGTGGGTAAATTCAGGTCCTCTTCCATTTTCATTGCCATCAATCGCTGGTTGTTTACCTGAACCTCCAACAAACTCATTCGTAATTGTTTTTGCTTAAGTCCGAGTTCAGCGTCCTTTGTGTTTGTTTGGGAAACATGACGACGATGGCACGGTTTTGCACAGGCGTCTGAATAGAATGGTTTGACGATTGAGTCTGGCTATTATTGGATATATATGGCAACGTCGGAGAAGGGCTTGAAAGCGGATAGTTTAGATCAGTTTCATCTGCTTCATCCTCTTGGGTGATCGTCATGGGGGCTTCCACTTTCTCCAACTGGTAGCCCCTCTACGATGACAGTTTTCTTCCCGATGATATCAAGAATAAGATGGTCAACCTCGTTGAGGACATTTTCTTTACCACCTTTCGAACCAGTTTTGTACTTGTTATTGTTCTTCTTCTGAAAATTAAATATAATTATAGAATAGTAATTTATTGAAAAATACTTCCTTACCAGTGCTCGTGATTTCCAAACACCATAAACATTGTCTCTGACAAACGCAGCATCACACGAGTTATTGACGATTTCCAAAGACTTTGCTTTCAAAAGAACTTTCTGCTATGCTGACACTTTCTCCCTATTGTCTAAATCGCTAGAAAATTTCTCGAAGAGTATACTTTTCTTTGATTTGATGAAATTTATAAGCGATAATTTACGTTCTTGATCTACTCGTGATGTCTAGAATTAAATTTTACAATAAATATAACCTTAATAGATTTAACTTAAACGATCAAACTTACCATATTGCTTACAATTCGTAGTTTTGATAAAAAGAATCAATCGATCCAACAGAAACTAATTTTCTTTTAAATATAGTTAAGCGATCCAAGATAAACTTTTACTCTTAAGAATTTACGGTATAATTTTAAGTTCAAGTAAAGTTAGTAAACACAGGCATTTAATTTGAACCATATTTATTCAATCAATAATATTATTTTATTAGCATTAGTTGTCATGGTAGTAATAACATTTATTCGCAATTCCGCAAAAGTTGAGATTGGAAAATTATAGTTTTCATTTTTTTGGTGAAACACAACGAATTTACACTCAAAATGAGGAATGCAAATTCGGTATTCAGGTCTCGGAGTGAAAATTGGTGAAACAAGGCCCATGCATGTCTTCCAGTTGTTACTGATTAGTTTGGTAATATGATTAGTGCGATAAATCTCGGTTGAGGATGAAAGTGAAGCCATGATGAAGACCGGTAGTACGGATGGCAATAAAAAATGCTTACTCTGAGGACTGAATATACTGATGACGCTTTGTTTTTGTGAGATGGGTAATGATTTGTCTAATTAATATTTATTGGAAAGATGCCCAAGTGAAGAGTCCAAAGAAGTTACTTCAACTTAACCTTTGTTTGTGGTGATACAGTAGTAATTTCTCCGTTTTATTGTTTTGAATTGGTTATTCGTCTGTTCCTTTGGAAATTGTCCAGAAATTGTTTGATTCTCGTAGCGGTTGTCCAGGAATTGAGCACTAGTGTGAACTTGTTTGGGGCACTTAATTCATTTGCACAATAGTTGATTTATTGATACAATAAGCTGATTTTCATTACGACAATTTGTTAATGAAGAAAGGTCTAACTTGTGAATGCTCTACTACCACTGTTGGTATATAATCGATGATCAAAAATGAGACGATACTGACTTCATAGAAACAAAAAGTACTAAGTTTTATTTAAAACAATAAGAAAAGTAAATCGAGTTGGTAACCAACAGAATAACAGTGTAAAATATTACCTCTATATTGTTATGCCTATTCCTTCCCGAGCTCGGTTACTCGGGAAGGAAATACCCAACAAATAAACCCCATTGAGACCGATGAAGTCTCCATGTGCGTGACTGGGTCAGAAGGACATCGAGTCCGCATTGCGGATTGGTTCAACCAATCCGCGATGGGGACAATGTCGTTTGGGCCCAAGAAAAGCAACAAAATAAAACTAATATTGGGGTTATACTCTCCCTGGCTCGGTTACCAGGGAGAGAAGCACTAAACAAATATACCACGCAGAAATTAATGATATCTCCACGTGCGTATCTGGGTCGGGAGGATGGTAGCTTCGCATTGCATGTTGTTGGTTTTAACCAATCCGCAATGGGAGCGTCGTTCTTCTGGCCCGGAGAAGCCTCTTTAGCAAAAACTATAAGATGAAAACTAAAATTAGAAAACGGGACTCAGTCCAAAAAAGGTCACCATCGTCTCTCTCTTCTCAACTCGAAAACCGAGCAGTTTGAATATTTAAATAAAACCAAACTCTTAAACTCTTAAGCAAAGTTTCGATCACCGAAGTTGTTCCAATTATTCCGGAAAACCCTACTGACCTCTGGGTGGGTCATCAGTTCCGCTCTACTCTGTACTCTGCGTNTTAGCAAAAACTATAAGATGAAAACTAAAATTAGAAAACGGGACTCAGTCCAAAAAAGGTCACCATCGTCTCTTTCTTCTCAACTCGAAAACCGAGCAGTTTGAATATTTAAATAAAACCAAAATCTTAAACTCTTAAGCAAAGTTTCGATCACCGAAGTTGTTCCAATTATTCCGAANTAAGCAAAGTTTCGATCACCGAAGTTGTTCCAATTATTCCGGAAAACCCTACTGACCTCTGGGTGGGTCATCAGTTCCGCTCTACTCTGTACTCTGCGTCCACCGACCACCACAACACATCTAAATATTACAACACTGGTAGCAAAAAAAAAAGTTCGACCAAGGGTTAAAGTGAAAAATAAAATTTATTTGGACCTATTAAAAGGTATGAAAATTTTTACTTATTTATCTACACCACTCTTTATTTATGAAAATATTTCTTTTGGGGTACCGAACTTAAATAAAATTTGTTTTTAACTTGATACCAAATCAATCCAAAATTATACACCAATTAAACTCTATAATGGCTTCAATTATCGAGTAAATTGTTAGCAACTTAATTTTAATATTTGGCAAAAAAAAAAAAAAAAACCTTTAATATATTCTTTACACACAAAATATTCAAAGAAATGTAAAGGAGAAGTGCAAAACTCCTCCAAAAGTGAAACAACCAATTACAGATGTGCAGAAAAACAAATTTAAACCAAAAAATTCATACTTGAGCACTTTTACAGCGGTCTTTACAAGTGTGAAAACATGTTCCAGGATTCACAACTTACCAATGAAATTCCATAGCGAGACATAGTGTGAAAAGATGAAAATCATCAAATAAATTTTTCGCACCCTTGTTTACACGTCTAATTTTCCGTCAATTTGAAAATTGTCTCAAAAACTTCAGATTTTCGAGCCAACTGTTTTCAAGAATTTTGATCAAACGACATACAATAATTAAAAATCTAATATTCATTTTCCTTTGACCCATAATTAGAAACCACCCTCAAAATCATGCAAATCACCTTCAAAATATTGCAAATAACTAATTTTATTTTTATTATTCTCCAATTCGGATTTGTGTTTCTTTGTTGGAAATACTAATTTTTGAAATTCATGATTATTATTTAACTCATTTTCGATAAAGGAACGTCCATAGTGCTTATATATGTACATAAATCCTTCTGAAGTGATTGATATACATCATAAGGTCAATCTAAGCTTTGAAATCACCACGCATAATATTGTATAAGTTTTTATAAATCCCGCATAAAACAGTTAAATTTCTAGCTTAAATTTGGCGTCCTTGCTGATTAACAAAAGCTTACCAATAAAGCTTACAGATATTATGATGATAAATGATGATAAATTAACCTAACAACACACATAGAAAGAAAATTTTCCCCTTCTTCCTCTTTCTCTTTAAAACTTTTCATACTTCAAGGATTAGAAACCACCAATCCTTAAACAACTNAGAAAGAAAATTTTCCCCTTCTTCCTCTTTCTCTTTAAAACTTTTCATACTTCAAGGATTAGAAACCACCAATCAATCCTTAAACAATTTCAAACTCACTTTTATGTTTTATGGCTTTAATTGATTAAAAATATAAATTCTTATAGCAAAATTGATGCTGAATCGAACACATTAGGTCCCAATCCCCTAGGTGGTCAACACATGCAAAATATCTCCAAACAACTATAAAGTTATTTTTCAACAAAATCATTCATAATTTCGCAGTCGCCTTAATACAATTTATACAGAGTCACTTAAAATTAGAAAATACCACATTCAATACTTGTTCTAAATTCCCCCGAAATTAAATAATCTAGGTCGTATACCAATGAAGGTGTAAATCCGACCTTGGTTATCCCGGTCAAACTTCAAATCGTACATTTTTTTTTGGTGTACAATCCTGAGCCCAAAAATCCCTTTGACTTTAACCTCAACATTAAAATAACGCCCTGTAGAAAAAATAATTTTTTTAATTTCCTTTGTCTTTCACCCCTACATTAAAATAACGCCCTGTAAGACAACGAACACCAGAAACCAAAAATCACAAATAAATTTTCACAAATATTTTTTAGCCTTCTCTTACACTACTACTTTTGTTTTAAGTTCTATTTTAGTCACCCTCTCACTGTGGCACCAAATTGGTAAAGCCGGAATCAATTCACTTTGAAAAAACAAAACAAAAAAAAACGTGCTAAACCAATGCAAAAAGTAACAAGTTTTCGCTAAACACTCCAAAACACTCTTGATACACATTAAAGTTTTTGTTTCCGTCGGAAGTACAAACCGTTTGTCTCCTTTACCTTACCCTCAACTTTGCACATAATTCCCTTATTTCGTTGATTTTTAATTATTTATTTTACCATTTTTGTTGTTTATGTAGTATACGTCGGCAATATTTCCACCCGTTTCCTTGAAATTTAGTTTAAATTCAAATTAATTCACTGAGTGAGTTGAGGTTGGATTATTACAAACAAGGGTCAACGACCTTTGAATGTTTTTGGCATAATCCAGCTTCAACATAAAAATACAAAATCTAGATACGGTTGGACTGAAAGGCTTAGTTATACTTATCTGGCACATATTCCTATATAACACTAACTGACTAAAACTAAAACTAAAAAACTAACTAACTAACACTAACTGTTGTGATGGCTTTGTTGCTCGTAATGTGGCCGGTTGTGAGGTCAGCAGAGTGCACAGTGGAAAGAACTGGTGACCCTCCCAGAGGTCACTAGGGTTACTTTGATAATAAATTAAACTCGGTAGAATTTTGTGGATTGATTCGGATTTATTCTTTGTGCTGGTTACAAAATGAAGGAGCGAGAGTGAGAGAGTGATACC